>VDFB02058242.1:648324451-648533249 GCA_007258455.2 Sequoia sempervirens | reverse complement strand
CATTATCACGGTGGAGTGTTATATGAATTGTAATTGATTTGACTTTGAAACTTGATTAAAGAAAATATTCAATGAAACTATCTAACCAGAGTGGAGAGCACTAGATATCAGGAGTTACAAATCTAAATTCAAAAGAATTAGAATTTTATCTTTCAAGGAAAAAAAATTTATCGTTATCACGATTGTTAAAGTCACTTTTTAAAATGTTGTTTTTGAAAAAACCAATTTTCATGGGAGATGGAAAAAAAGAAGTGATATGATTCCAAAAATTTTGAAAAAATATTTTTAGAATCTACAGACAAAATGTGACAAGACTCTAGTTTGCATCATCTTCAAATTCCTCACGGTTTAGCCGCTATAGGTGCTCGAATGTGAAGATTTAGTTTTAAAAAAAAAATCAGTGTCCAATTTGGCCAAAAATTGTAAACCACTATTGTGGGATCACCCCTCTGCACCTTCCTGTCGACCCAAGAACAAATCTTTCCCTCCTAGATCCTCTTCAAATGCATATTTTTCACATCCATTTCGTCTTCTACACACTTCTTCACAGTTCTACATAAGAATTTGATCTTGTCTCACAATCCTTGAGCTTTTACGCAACTTCTCTACGTCGTCATGTTGCACTTTTACCACCAATTAGAGCTATGATTTGGTGTCTAGAGGAACTATTTCTTTGTTGTTTTAGAAACATAGACCTTACCAAGCTTGCATCCTCCTTTACATACTTGAGGGCACCTCGATTGAGAAGGTGATATTGATTCTTGTTTTACGTAGTATAGTGTTATTGTTATTGTTTAGTTTTCTTTCCATTAGTTTCCTTATCGCATTTTCTATCGATCTATCTAGTTGTCTGTGGAGGTGGAAACACTAAAGCAGGGGTTTGACTAAGGTAAACCCCTATACAACCCCAACATTTTTCCTTTCTTGGATGTGTGTAGGTACATGTTCGTGCAAAGCTTGTTGACGAACTAGACTTCTTGTGAGTTGTTCTTTACCACCTTCACTTCCATCATCTCCTATATTACTTTCTAGTCATCTTGTCTATTATGTTCATTATCATTCCAATTAGTATTTTAAACCTTAACTCCTAAGTAGTTAGTAGGTTTTTGCTCCTTTCACTATGCCTTTGTAGTTTCTAACTGTATGGACGCCAGCATGTCGTGTTGTCGTCCCTGACCTACGTTGTTGTCCTTGGGTAGAGAGTTTTCTGAGGTACAGTTCGGGTTCCAAAAACCTGCTCATTTAGCCCCATTAAATCTCTTAGGTTAGTATAGTGACAAAAGTACTTGAGAGTGCTCTTCGTTCTTTATCCTTGACCTAAAAGCGTTTATCCAACTTGAGGTAGATTAGGGCAGCCCTTCGCTCTCGGCTCTCTATGACCTGGAGCCTTGGTGTGGTTGGTCCCCCTCTTCTACAAAATGACAATTTAATCCTGTCATAATTTCTCAAAGTCAATTTTAGGAAAATGGCCAATTAGATTGATTTTTTATTCTATTACATACCTTCCCAAACAATAATTATATTTTTTATAAGTATATACTTTTGATAAAAAATGTTTGTTCAAGTGTCACTATCAATAGTGTCCCAAATCCCTTTATAGATTTCATAAGGGAAATCATTATCATTAGCCATACTCGTGACTATATTGTGCAAGTTGTCTATGGAAAGTGGTATGTTGTAAGCTAGTTATTGGATGGCTGAAAGATGTCGATGAACCACATCAAAATATTGTTTATCATTCTTGTGTAAGAGAAGGCTCTTAAGCTTAGATAACTTATGGTATCAAACAAAAGCATTGAACAAAATATAGCAATCTTTATCTCCTCGACTTTTTACAAGAATAATTGCTTATTTATTTTGAAACTTAACATCTTTTTTGAATAGTTATAATTATTATTTTTGGTTATGAGTAAGGGTTTTAATAGATTCCCTCCCTCACTTAAAAAATAGTTCCTTACAAAATAATTATACTAAATTTAAATATTTCTTGTTTTATATTTGAAAAATTAAAGAAATAATTTTATTAAAAATAAACAAAATTGGGCATAAAAATATTTTTGCAAAATTATATTTCATTTTATTTGATTGTATTCACTAGAATTTATTTTGAGAAATTATATGATAGGATTGAATGGTCATTCGTTCTTGCTATGCTTAGTGATCTTGATTTTGTTTAAATTGCATCTATAAACTATCTAGATATTTTTTGTTGATGCTACCACTTATCATTTATTTAACAACACCCAGTCTAATCAACTTGGACTCTTTTTATTGATTTTATGTTAAATTGTAACACATAAAATCAACCACTCTTATTCCAAAAGAAACAATTTGTTGAAAGGGTTAATGACGAGAGATGGGACCCTCACCTTGCTAATGTATGTGATGGTGACCCTCCTCCTCCCCCCTTTGCTACTATTTTTGTTCCATAGTAGCTTTATTTCTATGCTTTCCAATATGAATATTAGTCCCGTATGAACTTTAAAAACGTGATTTTATATCAACCCTTTTTTAATTATATAATATTATTTTTTATAAATGATAATTTAGACACATTAATTAAATCTCATACTTATAATTTTATTTTATTTTGGACATCAACATCATAGGCCTCCTTCCTTATTTAATTACTAGCCGTGTAAAAATCATAGAACCACTCTTGAGGTGTGGCTTTCTACCACCCACCCTTTTTTTTGTGAATATGTATCTTTATATTTGAATTAATATAGATAGCTGCCTATTCATCAAAAAAATTAAAAAATCATAGAACCACTTGGGAGACTAGTGTTAGCCCCTATCATGGAACGGCTATGGTAATTCCAGCAGCCCATATGCAGTCCACCCAGGCAGCTGCCACGTACGCTCAGTTCTTCTATCCCAGTTGTGCCATTGCCACCGATCCTCGAAACCTTTTTTAACCTTTAGTGCCACGTGTTTGCGTTGCCTGGCACATCGCGTCCTGGCAACAGTCAGAGAAGAAAACAGCGAATTGCATATTCAACGGCAATCCGTGTGCGGCGGCTGGAATTCTTTGCGAAGAAGAGATCAAATGTAGGTACATCTCCTCTTTTGCCGTGGGCGTGGTATTCACAATGCACATCTCATCTTCTGCCGTCGGCGTGGTTGGTATTCATAATGCTCATCTCGTCTCTGATCTCAGAGTTTCCCGGGATAATCGTGTTTCGTTGATTCCGGTGTGGAAAAGGTAAGCGGAGAAATTCCTTTTTCTTCTTGCAATAATTGATATGATCAAAATTTGAAGAAAGAAAAGCATTATTTTTTGGCCGGGGGTGAAGGATTTTTGAGCTTTGAAACGCACGCAGTAAAGCTAAAATAAAGACTGAAAAACAAAAAAATGGAAACTTTTAGGGATTTTTAGGCCTTTTCTGATTTCAAATACACGTAGTAAAGCTAAATTTGGTCTTTTCGAGAAGAAATTTCTGCATCGTTTTACAGAAATATTAATTTTAATGATTTTTACACTGGAAGGATTTGAGCTATTAGGCGATTTTTAGCTTGATTTACAGATATGTCAATTGCAAGGGTTTTGCATTCAATTAGTTGACGTGTAAAGATTGATGACATAGGATCCATCAGAGCATCAAACAGGGTTTTGTCGTTGCGTGTGCAAATGGCTGGCAATTTGCATTGTCTGTCGTTTCTAAATTGGTTTTTTCAGCCGTGTCCTTTGATCTTCAAGCAAGCGGAAAAAAACAGTGGATTGTGTCCGGTTTTTGGCTGGAATATCAATAAATGTCCGGCTCATTCTGGACAAGCGTCAGTCCAAGATTAGGAAAAACCAAAGCTTTCGCCCCTTGGAATTGTTATTATTGGAACAAAGTTGTTCATTTTCGTATCAAGTCTATCCATACCGCGTATAAGTATGATTGTTTACCTTTTAAAGCTATTATGTCTGGAGGCTTTAGGCGTAAAGATTTTTGAGTTTTAAAGGTGTTGGCTCTTACAAAGATTCGTCTGTGTGCATGTGCAGAGTTTTCTTTGGATATTTGCGACATCTGTGCATTTTCACTGAATATATAGTGAAAATAAAGGCTGGAGCATACAGCATACCTCAGCTGCTGCATGAATCATCTTATTTAGCTTAGATCTTGAAGCCAGGTGGTCGCGAGCTCGAAGCTCGCTATAGCAACTTAAAGTATTCAGATATTGTGAGACATATTCTGTATATATAGCAAAAGAAGGCCCAAAGTGCAAAGAAATACCGAAGCCCCTGGATCTTCAAGGCTGAAGGTTGCCAGTTCCCTTACTGTATTTTCTGTCTACTTCAAGCTAGAGATTTTCGGATGCTGTGACAAATATTCAGAGGGTATATAGCAAAAGAAGGCCTGGATTTCAAAGCATACCTGAAATTACCACATTCTCTGTCTCTGATTTGTGCCCGGAGGTCGCGAGTTTGAAACTCGCCCAAGCTATTTAAAGCACACCTGAGTTTGCTGCAGAGGTTGTAATCTCGAAACCCCGAGCAATTTAAAGCCTTCGGATGCTGCTGTGACGTAAATTCTCGCCCTCAAAAATGTGCCAGTTATCTGCGCGGCCGTTCTCCAGCACTCCTCTCTACGCCAGAGCATCATACAACAACAATCAGCAGCTATGGTTCGACATGAAAGTATTCTACATCAAACTGACCACATCAATGCTAAACAATCTCCCCGCTCCCGAATCTCTAACCGTTCATTGCTTACCTCGCAACAGCAATCGCATGGCGCTGGAGATCAACGGCCGGCGAATCCACCCTTCCTGTAGCGCATTCCTAACCCTGGAAAGAAGCCGCGCGGACGAAAACTCCTCTGATGAAGTCACCTACGTCTCCACCGACTCAATCCGCGTAACCGGCAATCTCTGCTTCCAAGTCTTCCTTCGCGACGAGCTTCTCATCTCCGGAATGCTGGAGAAAAAAACAATGGATCAAGCAATAACAACGGCAGAAGACATGAATGAAAAACTCTGGTCTCTGCAGTGCAGCTGCAAGCTCGAATACACATCAAAGTGGCCATTCCAGACGCTCTCCGTCCCATCCTTGGACGTCTTCGTTGCCGGCCGGATGTTAGGGTACCCGCTAATTTTAACGCAGAGCGTACAAATGATCCCGAAGAAAAAACGGCTCCGCCAAGGCAGCTCTCTCGACGTCATTCCCGAGGGCGACGAAACCGAAAACGAAGATTTTACAGAGACTTCCTCGGATTCTGACCTGGAACTGGACGAGTACTCTTGTTCAGATTCTTCGTCGTCTGGTTTTTTTGATAGCAGATCCGAGAGCAACAATGGCGGATGTGAGTTCGAGCCCGAGGAGGACGACGACTCGTGGTTTAACTCGGGTTTAGGGTTTGGGCTTGGTCTTGGGCTTGGGGTGTTGGGGGTGGGGCTCCTAGTGAATTCTAAGCACATGAGAAAGCGTATTTTGTAATTAGGACATTTTAATTTAAGTGTTTGAACATCACACTGGTGAGAATAACTTCCAAGGCCTTTTCCCAATTTTGTTTTGTTTTCCCTCCGCAGTATGGGTAAAATATACGCCATATTGTAAAAATGTCTAAAAGAATGTTGGCCTCGATTTAGATTCAATAATGAACATAAGTTTTTTGTACCTCATGGATTATAAATAAAGTTATTGGCGCAAGGGAAAAAACATGGCTTACCAAGTTAATTAAATAAATAATTTAATATAGATGAGTTGGGATTGGAAACAACAAATGTTAAATTGAATGTGGAAATTCAATGAATTTAAATGTGTGATATTTAGTTAATTTTTAACAAGAGAATATGTACAAGACATCATTTGAGTTAATTCATCATAGTAATGGATTTTCAAGGTTGTTTAGATGACTTTCTTATATTTTACAAATTAAATATGTTTTGCTATAGTCTAGATTTATGTTTGTGAAATTGGTCTTAGTGAGTGAAGTAATCCAGCATGTGGACTTACATTTGTGTCAATGGAAATGAACTGGTAGAAAGTTGTTTGTTAAAACTAGTTCGCCTTGACCTTATGATTATTTTCATATTGAATAGTTATGTTTGGAGTAAGTTATTTTGAAAACTATTTTGGTAACATCATGGTCAAAGCTTCAACAAAGGCAAAGGAAGGAATCTAATCACTCCTAAAATGAATCTTG
This sequence comes from Sequoia sempervirens, assembly GCA_007258455.2. NCBI lineage: Eukaryota > Viridiplantae > Streptophyta > Pinopsida > Cupressales > Cupressaceae > Sequoia > Sequoia sempervirens. The sequence goes on along the minus strand of VDFB02058242.1, from coordinate 648,527,115 downwards.
ATAAGGATGGTACAATAGTTGAGGAGATGGGTTCTACATATATTGAATCTATAATGGAAGAAAAAAACAATTTTAAGGATGGTATTTTATCATTGAAGGAGGAGATGATAGACACGAGAGGAGAAATCATTGTATTATCAAAGAGAATTAAGTCCCTTTTGTATATGGAATCTAGGAGAGTAGTTTCACATCATAATATTTGGGAAAATGATATTTTTTCTAAGGAACAAAATGATTTTGGGATTGAATTATATTTGAAGATGGAACCTATTACCAATGAATAATATGAATAATATGAAACAAAGGAGAAGAAGAAGAAGAATCAAAGGTTCCTACCCTAGTAAATTGACAAGCAGTTATAGATGTGTACTCATTAGTTCTTGGGGATGTGCCACAAGGATTACCTCCCAAAGTAAACCATGATCATGTCATTCAAATAGTAATACAACACTACCCACCATACATCATCACCTCTTCCTTAAGGTTATACTTAAAGTTTAAATAAATAGAAGAACACATTCAACACTAGCAGAAAGTATCGTTTAGTCTCAAGGATAACAAGAAAAATGTAGATAATATAGTGAGGAAGCAAGTGCTTCTACATAAAATCTTAACACAAGCAAAGTTGCCTAAACTAGACATAGAGGGAAGACCCATCTTGAGCATAAGTTAATTTTCTATGCATGCATGAAGAATCTTACTATTGGGACAATCATATAGTATCTCATTTGGAATTGAACATTTGTCTATCAAAGTTGCCACATGGGAAGATGAATATTTTATGCAAAAGCGTCCACAATTGATATGCATTGATGATGGTGCTTGTGTGAAGAGAGGTACTTGTTGTACTAACTTAATCTTATGTTGTGCATAGGGTTATGAGTAGTCAATTTGTGGCTACCCTAACTCTTAATTTAATTACAAAATCATTAATAGACTTGTATACATATTTAAGTCAGCTTGTGTAGAATCCAATGAAAAAGTATGGCATATATAAGAGGTAGAGGTTAGTTATTATCATCATATCGAGTATATGTTTATATTGAAGTCAATTAGTATCCCCTGTTGAACACACATCAAAATATTGAGAAGGGGGATGAATCAATATTCAAACAAATCTCAAACCCTCGAGAACAAACTAAAACTTAATCTTTACAACATTAATAGAATCATGAAAGATCAACACAATGCACAACACCACATAACACCAAATATGTGTGGTGTAGACATCCAAAAATGTCCTGATCAATATTGCATACCTGATTCGATTACTAACACCATTTTTACCCTGATTTTATGCATTTTCATCTATTTAATTAAATAATGTTGATTGTTTAATTAAATTCATCATTTTCGTCTATTAATTGGATAATTAATACTATTTAATTAATTCAACCTTTCTTGCTAATTTTTCATCCTATTTGAATAAATAATCTAAATTATTTAATTAAATCTCCTAAGTCTTTTCATTTGATTAAATAATAAAAATTATTTAATTAAATGTCCTAAATCCTGGACTTTGATTAAATGATTTTTTAATTATTTAATTAAAATTCCTAAATTCTCTCCACTTGCACAATTAAATAGTTTCTTAATTATTTAATTGATTAATTTCTTCTAATTCCTCCAATCATTGAAAGAATATTCTCATGGAATATTCCTCCAATTTGAATTCAAATATTTCCCTCCAAATGGAAATATCTTCTCCATCTCCCTGAAATCATGGGATTGCAATTGTCTCAATCAATTTGATCCCTTGATTAGAATCATTGATACATATCAATATTCAATCTCATCCATGGATTTGATATTTGATCCATGTCATTTCCTCTCATTGAAATGCATCAATTGATTAGCTATTTTGATCCTATCCATTGATTCATCCAAAAATCCTATAAATAGTCCTCATTTCTATGATAATTTCATTCACAATCCTTCTAGTAATTGCACTATAAACATTTTCATACTCACCTTTGAGATCAAATCACCATTTGTGAATCAATCATACCTCATTTAGCATCAAATCCACCATTAAAGCTTTACATCAACAATGGATTAGGAAAGTGTTGAGCATTCCACATCAATCCAACACTAATCCCCGAATGGATGAGGTTTGCATATGTTGGTGTTGTATGTTGTGGATATGGTTGCTGATATGTGGTTGTCATTGATGTCAACACTATTAGCATTTGGTGCATTGAAGACTGTACATGTTGAGGATATTGAGAAAATTGTAAAAGAAAGTATTTCTGGTTTCCAGTGGAACTATGCAAGTCAAGAAGGCATTGTGTTTTGTACGTTGAAGATTAGCTAATGTGGATTAAAGGGTTTATTGTTGAATGTTTCTAGATCATCTACCAGACGTTTCAGAGGTCTGTGTGAAGTTTTGAGGACAGACAGTGTGTTGTTGGTCTCTGTCAGTGTTCTTGAATGAAGTTTGTGTAATTCTTGTTCTCTCAATTGTTGCAAACGCTTCTCTATTATTTCTTGGTGTTCTATGGTGTCTCTAGATCATTCTCTATTTTTATGGTGTGTCCACATTATTCAAAACTTTGTGGTTGAAGATATTTGTGTGCATGTTCAGTTTCTCTTGTTTCTGGCCGACGTGTTGGTGGTAGCGTGTTGTGGATCTTCTTAATTAAATTAATTTTGTGTTGGAGATATTAATTTGGGTCTCCACTATGTTGTGGCTGACCTTGGTGGATTCACATTAAAAGTTTATTTGTAAATTTGGGCCGACATTACAAATATATATTTTTTTTCTCTAGCCGACGAAGTGGTGATGAAATCTCCTATAGCGGATATATAAGAGTGATTATGTGATTAGTGGAAATGATGCTTTGTGTGCTCCTATGTGTGTATGTGCGAATATCATTCGATTGTTGAGTAGAGTGTGAAGAAGTGTTGAGCTTAATTGGAACTATAATCAAGCTTGTGAAGAAGCTATTTTCTCAGTTCACAAATCTTGGATGGTTTTAATCCAAGCCCTATTGTGGGACAGTGAGTCCACTTTTGTAATTGAGCAATGAGCTCTAGGCAGTGTTCCTGAATGCATGTGCATTCCCCTTATTATTTATTTTATACTTCTAGCAGAGTATAATCTTGTGGACTAACATCCACCATGGTTTTTCCCCAACAAGGTTTCCACGCAAAAAAAACTTTGTTATTTGTCTCTCTAATGTGTTGATTGTTTATGGTTAATTGCTTATTCATCAGATCCGAGATTAAGTTTTAGTTTCTGATACAAGTGACTCACCCCCCTGTCAATTGTGTGTCCTTGTTTTTCCAGCTGTTGGAAGTTTTGGGGATATTGTTGGAAGTTGGCAACATGATCATGAGGAAAAACTAAAGGTATATAACAAAGTGTTGTAGTGTTTTCATTGATGTCAACATTGTAACTTGTGTGAATAGTTTTAGTTTTAGACCATTTTGATCAGTTCTAATAGGTTTTTGAGTTGTTGAGGAAGACATCTTTGCAAGATGGTATGATCCAGAAAAGTAAGTTGTGTGGGAAATTGGCTAAGTGTCAATTCAACTAATTTAGGTTAATAGTGCATCTATTTTTGGGTTTGCACCACTCTGCAAATGAAGGTTTCACTCTTTGTTTCTAACATTATTTTGTTGGATGTTAGATGTATCTAATTTCAATATTTCATCATTTTTTGACAAATGGATTGAGACATATGAGTAACAGAAGTTCGGCCTAGCAAAATATAGTTATGAACTTTGTGTAGTGCATGTGTGTGGGAGATTTTGCACTTCCCCCTGAATGAGTTTTTGGCTTTGCACTTTTGAGGATAAGTTGCCAAATGGCAATAAAGTATGAATTTCAGTTGGCATTGAGTTTTGAGGTCCATGTGTTTGGGATGTGGATACATAGTTGAAGGATTTTTCTATCAAGTCTTATACCATGCCGACCTAACATGTTTAATGTTGTGCAAAGATTAAATAAGTATTGTAGTCTTATGTGGGATCTATTATAGGTCTATGCTAACCTAGTTTAAGTTATTTTGAAGATTGAATCTTAGCACGAGATATGTATGAAAGTTTTGGGGCTGACAAGCTATGTTTTAAGTGTTACATCTAATTAGGATGACTTAATTGATGTTAGAGTTGATGTGAATATATATTGGATCCTTTCGGTGTTTTGATATGTGATATGAATAGATGATGTGTGATGTGAAGATTCTACATGTGAATATTATCAAAATAGTGTGAATTTAAGTTTTGAATATTGAGTTGAAGATCAAAGTTGTGTGAATGCAGAACAAAACAGAGTGTTAGATCTAAATCAAATGAAGTGTGTAAAATTAGTTTATTGAGCTTCATTGGAACTGTACTTCATGCATATGAAAGATGCAATTGTAACAGTTCAAAATAGGTTGGGAGCCACTATCTCTCTTCTACCTTTTTCTCTGTGGACAGTGAGTCCACTTGTAGTGAGCACTTTTGTAAATATACTCTAACCAGTTATAACATATTGTGAGCTAATCCTCACCGTGGTTTTTCCCATTTTGGGTTTTCCACTTAAAAATCTCAGTGTTCATGTGATATGGGATGTTGTGAATGTTTTATGCTTTCTTTCTTTATTACAATCAAATATTCTTTGGTGATTGGATGTTTAATGTTTGAATGGTTTAAGATAATATTGATTTACCCCCCTCCTCAGTATTTTGGTTGTTCAACAATTGGTATCAGAGCTTGGTTCCTTGGAAGGAGCTTAACCACTTTGGGAAGGTCTTGGAGGCTGAACAAATGGTTAATAGAAAATTTCCTACCCCTCCAAAAGAGATTCCAACAGTCGGAATCATAGAAGAAGATTGCTTGCTTGACAAAGATGGAGAACTCAAAGTTTCCCTTGAAGATTTTGAAAATAGTGAAGATGAAAACAAAGATCTAAAAGAAAATATCAAAGAAGCAAATGAATGCGTTAGAAAATTGAGAGAGCAAATCAAGAAGTTCAAAGAAAGGCATAACAAAGTCAATGAGAAATTCAAGCAAGCAAATGAATCCATCACTGTTTTGAAAGTGCAAGTTGAAGAAAAGAAAAGAATTGAAGAATGTTTGAATGCAATGGTGAAAATAAAATTAGAGGAATGTATAAGGCTTAAACAAGACGTGGTAAATCTAAGATCATATTTGGAGAAAGCAAGAAGCCATGAAGATAAATTCAAAATGAGTGCTATAAAGCATGATGAGATGATTACAAATCAGAAAGGCTCTAAATACAAAGGTGGATTAGGATTTGAGATAGGATAAAGTTCAAAGTCAGATTAGACATCAAATACTAAAAGGAAGATTGAAGATAAGAAGAACAATGGAAAGATCTAGAACCAAAGAAATGAAGCCAGAAGACCACTGGTAAGACAACCAAATGCACAAGGGTACCCATCTTTCAATGGTTTTTGTTATTCTTGAAATAAATTTGGACATAAGGAAATGAAATGTAGAAGCAGAATGAATTAGAATGTCCCATCTTTTTTTGGTCAATGTTTTACATGCAAAATATTTAGTCATAGAGCTAATGAATGTAAAAATAAAATGATGAATGGCTATAACAATGGTAGAATGATTGAATCTTTCAATGGATACTATTATACATGTTATGGATTTGGACACAAAGCTAATCAATGTCGATCCAAAATGAATAGAAGGAATACTATTCAAAAGAATGTCAGATGTTACAATTGAAGTAGACCTAGACATATTGCTAAGTTTTGTAGAAGTAGAAATATAAGGAAAGATAATTTGGTAAAAAGGAATTAACTAGTTAAAAAATGTGGATCTTGTAGAAATAAAGAAGGAAATGGAAAATATTTAGAGAAAGAAGGAAGAGACAAAAGGAAAGGAAGAATCTATACCATCCTTGGGTGCAGATGTTTCCTCCATAAACTAAGCTAAGAGCTATAGCTTAGGGGGAGCTTTAATGAAAATCTTGTGTCCCCCACTAGAGAAGAGGTTTTGATGCCTCAGCATGAAGATATATGATGAAGATCAACATGCTTGATCTATTGGTGAAGATTGTGGAAGAAAATATGATAATGCAGAAGTTTACAGAGTTTCAGAAAATTGATTGTGCACATAGATAAAGGGTTGACAGGTTTATTAGGTCAAATCAAAGGGTTATAAATGATTTCACTAAGGAAAATTCATTTCAAAAAGCATTCAAGAAGGAGTAGAGCAGCGAGGAAAGAATTCAAAGTGCTCAAGGCGAATTGAGATTCAATGCATTAAAACCTTAGTTCGGCGAGCGAAGAAAAATATATTTACAAATCTTGTTTACCCCAATTTTCAAAGAACCTTGTTTGAAAAGAAGTATGAATCTATTTTGTAATGGCTACAGTGAGGTTTTTTGAGGTATCAAAGAAACCACAACTTAAATTACCAAAATATCTTGTGAAATCCATAAAAGATGACCCATTAGGTGCATTTCCTCATATTCGGTATGGGTTTTTTCTAACTAAGGATATTAGGATCTATATTCATGGGAAAATGTATGAATACCCTCACATTAAGCTAGGATATTTTTGGGAAAATGAGCTAACTGGAGAAGATTTTTCCTTAAAACCAAAATATAAAAACCTAGTTGCTAAGAAACTAAATGTATGGCCATGGTTTCCAAACTTTTTCTATAAGAACAATTGGGTTAGAATGGCCTATAGTAGAATTCATGATCAATTTTTTTGGACTGATGTGCCCAACATGATAACAAAGGATGTGATAAGAGAGGTTACTGGTCTATGCTCCACTAGACCCATTCCTGTGTTGAAATCTGTCAAAAATGAAGTGATTATGGAACTCACTGGTGCTACTTATGACAAGAGAGCCCTAGCCATCGACACTATCAAAAATCCTATTGTTAGGTATGCTACAATGGTTATTGGCTATAAGATCTATTTTACCAATAGGGAAAAATTAGTATCTGCCACTCCAATTAATGTGGCATGTGAAATGGTTGAAAAGGATGCATATTATGATCTTTGTGAGTTGCTTAGGCAACAATTGATGGAGAACCTAAAGAAAAAAAGAAAGGAGAAGAATTATGCATTTAAATATGGCACTTTGGTTATATCTCTTTTGTTTTATTTCTTGAAGGAGCTTCCTAAAACTGGAAGTGTAACCTAGATAAAAGGAAGATCAGTTGCCCGTAATATTACAAATTTCATGAGAATTCTTGGAGATAATTAAGCACAAGATGATGCTCTTGCTTCTTTCTTTGTAGTATTTCAAGGGAGAATGCATGAAAGATAAATAATCCCAAGGAAAATAGTTAAAAAATACAAGAATGACATCACATTTTTGGTGTCTATAGATGGATGTATCATGGAGGCAATGGAACCAAGAACTGTATGGGTTCATGAATTAGGATATGAGGTTACAGAGGAAAATCTTGTTGGTTTTGTTGATGTTTTGTTGAAGAGTCCTAAGGACACATCAAAGGAAAGATATGTCACATATGAGGAGAAATCCACGGAGGTGCACATGAAACAAAAGACACTAGTAATTGAGAAAAAGGTCAAGAAGATGGTGGAAGAAATTCCAAAGGAAATGGGGGTATCAAAGGAAAAAATGTAACATTTAAGAGAAGAAAAAGCTAAGGTAGAATCAAGTGTTGTAAGAGGATTCACAACCACAAGAATATCTTGTAGGATAGCTACCACTCCTCTTGTTATCCATAAGTCCTCTACGATTGTACCATCTATTGGGGAAAAGATAAATACAACTGCCAATCCTATGATAAGGTAGAAATCCCCTTCGATTGCACAAACCACAAGAGTTGAGAGGAAGAAAAGCACCATTGTTGCATGACCTACTGCCCTTGCCAGAAGAAGAGTTGAGCAAAAGGAAATGAGAGAGAAGGGTATAGGCATCAATGTAGCATAAGAAGAAGAAGAAATGGAAGAAGAAGGACCACATTTGGTTCGTAGGAGAAGAAGTGATGCTTCACAAGTTGAAGCTAGTGCAAAAAGAAGATTTGATATAATTGACACAAAAAATGAAGAGGACATAGAAAAAGAAAAGGAAGCATTTTTGATACATATGAGGGAAAAGAAGGAAGCTAAGAAGGCTTCTCCAAATAAGAAAGCAAAAGAAACAAGTCAAACAAAGAAGACTCCAAGTGAAAGAAAAGAAAAAGAACAAATAGAACTGGTAAGGCCTCACTCGCCTATGAAATTAGAGGAATCATTTAATAGTATTTTGCATAATGAAATGTTGGGAGAGATTGCAACTCTCTACAAAGATGCAGATGAGGTGGATAAGGTCACCTGTAATACCCCTCCTATTACTGTTTAGACTTATTATTTTCTATGCTTTGGTTTGATACTATGATACTGCAATAGTACTATTATTGTTTGGTTTGGTTAGTAGACTATTTGGTCATTATGCTTATACATTTGAGGAAATGGATATTTCTTATAATATTGTGGTTTAGTGATATTAGTTTGATTTCAGTAACATTGTGATACATTAATTTAGTAAATTATGTTATGATATAATCTGTTAGTTTAGAAATGTTATTTCATCATTTATATTATAATTGTTAGAATAGATGTGATGAAAGGATAGTGTAGCATCACTCGTTCGCGAGTGCCCTGCTATGCTGCAATTCCTTCTCACAATGTAATGAATTGATTTTATATATATATGCACATGTATACGACCTTGTTTGGATGCAGGGATTGCAAGTACATAGTCTTGATTCCACCTGCTTCGGCAAGACAGGGTGAGCACCAATAACCCAACGGCATAATGTTGAAATAGAGATGACTAGGAAGTCACCCCGTCCCATGTTGTCAACCATCCTGATTGAATGGTATTGTGCATTTTGTGGTTGTCATTTTAGTAATTTATTATTGTGTTTTGTGCAGTGTCTTGTTTGTATGTTATTTACGTTGGTATTTTATAAGTTGTGAATTATTTAATTAAATGATGGTAATAATTGTGTATTATAATGTTAGATTAATTTGTATTTAAATATTTAAAAAGTTTAAATGACATGTGTTTTAGTTAAATGGTAATTAAATATTAAATTGTGTTTTGTTAATATTAATTAAAATTATCTTGTTGAAGATAATTATAAAATAAATAAATTAAATGAATTAAATTATGTGCATTGCAAGTAAAGCTTGCAAAAGCATACTTAAAATATAAAGTATTGATAAAAGGAAACATAAATAAATAAAAGAAAAGAAAAGACAAAAAGGACGAATGAGAATTAAGTGTTGGCTAAAAAAAAACTGGAATTAAATTAGATAGTTTCTTTTATATTGGATTTTCAGAGTTTCGAAAAAGGAAGGAGGTATATTTTATTTAATTGAAAATTTATGAGTTTTTCACACATAGGAAAATTGAATTGAAGTTGCAGAAAAAAAAAAATGAAGGTTTTCTGAATTATTAGTTCTTCTGAGTTTTCTAGAAAGGGATTTTTTTCATTCTATTGTTTCATGTTCTGGGAAGGAATTTCTGAGTAGAATATTAGATTTGAAATTGAGCATAGTAATTCCAGAGAGAAGATTCTGAAGGAGGAACGAAGAGATATTCGAAAAGACTATTGGAATCAAGCAAGCTTCATCAAAATATCAGCAGCGTAGGACTCTAAGTTCATCTACTTCTTCTCTGGTCTTCTGATTCAAAGAAAATATAAATATAAATAGGTTAATTGGTGAAAGAAAAAGAAAGCCTTTGGGGGTATAAATTATTGAATAGTAAATCTATTGAAAGAATTAATTTGGGTGTTTGTGAAAATTGCTCTATGATTATTCTTTCAATTTGACTTTGTGGAAATATTGTTTGGGCCTGTGAAAATAAACTATGTATCTATAAATTGAAATTTGTTTTTGGAGAAACTAGTTTTCCTCTCAAAACAATTGTTTTTGAGTTTTGAAATATATCCTTATATATATGTGTGTGTGTGTGTGTGTGTATGTGTGATTATATCTAATTTTTTCTTTCTATCTTTAGTACCTGTTACTGGAATGTTGTTTCAAATGGACATATATATATATATTTATATATTTATATACACAAATTCGTATATATACATATATATATTCTTATAGTGAAATGAATTTTCATACGAAAATTAATCTGGTGAAATTGGATGTCTTTTAAAATAAATTGTTTTCTGTTAATGGAAATTCTGTTAAGGGAGAAATTATATTTTTGGGGGTAAGGGCCGACCTGAGCCGTACCGCCCCCATCCCCATCCTGCACTTAGCAGCCCCCAGGACTGCCGCTGAAGTCCTAAGGACTACGCGCGCACTGTGTTTTGATGGTTGCGCTTTATTTTATTTTATTTTATTTTATTTAATATTGTGTTATATATATATATATAATTTTGTATAATTGTTCTGGTCCTATTCTAAAATTTGGAACTGTGGGTGATCAATTAATTAAAATAGAAAAGTATATATATGTAAACATTTTATGAGTATATATATATATATATATACAAAAATAATATTATTATTCTCTGATTCTGTTTCAATTGGGTAATTATGAAAATTAGTATCCTTGAGTAATTAAAAGAAGAAAATTAGATAAGTTGTTGAAATTATAATTGTTCTTTATTTCAAAATTGATTTGTGGAAAATAGAAAATTTTAAATGCAATTGAACTAATTGTTTTCTCAAGCTATAAAGTCGTGTGATCTTGATAGTCTCTTCTATTTTCTTGTTATGAATTTTGTTATTTGTATGTGGGGACCCTATTGAAATTGTGAACCCAATTCTAGTTATTGTGAACCTTAGTCCAGAGGCGTGATTTAATTATCGAATGCGATCTTCGTTTTGTTGTACTCTTGGAGTTGAAAATTAGTGGTGTTATGTTTTGGAAGGGCTGTACGTGTTGAGGAGTTTGATTATGTGTTATTGCAAGATGGGTAATGCCTCGCATGTCCTTGCTTTGAGTTATATGTTTTATACTTTATGGTATAACCCTTGCCTTATTTTGGTTTCTTTCTGGGATCTTTTGGGAGAGTGGCTCTTCGTGGGGGTCGATGCCTCAGAAGGAGGAAGAGCTCAGGATAACCCACATAAGAGTAGTATAACAAGTGATAACCTAAAAATAGAATTTAGGGGGATGGGTCGTAAAACACAGAAGATAATAAATATTGGATTCCTCGTCTATGCATTAGGGCTATCATAGACTATTGATAGACTGAGAAGGCCATGATCGGAAAAGTCGTAACCTTCTCCTCATGAGAGGTTATTGGCTCTGCATGAGCTACCCTATGGTGCCAGCGCCTCATGTAAGAGGAAGGGCCAAGATATCCATAGATGGATACCAACACCTCAAGTTGGAGGAAGGGCCAGGATAACCCATGAAAGCTATGCGATGACACTCTCCACTAGACACCTGTTTGCCTTGTTTCCTTATTGCCTCTAGAAATGTATTTTGGATGTTGTATCAGTTCTTCTGGAATTGTATTATGTTCATTGTCTCAGTTTCATTTCTAAATGTGTTATGAATGTTCTTTCGTTATCTGGTTAATGGTTATTGCCTTGTTTTGATGTAATGAGATTTATGACTTTAAGTTATTATGTTGACTCGTGAATGTTGTTGGTTATGTCATTGTAATCCTTGATGTTGTACTTGAGTTTTGTACTATATTGTTATGTTGGAGTCATTTGGCATTCATGGTCATGATCTCTTCCTTGTCATCCCTGAGCATAGGGGGTGAGTTATTTATAAATCACATGGTTGGGTGGAACGTGCTTCACACCCATTGGGTTCCCCATCATTGGTCATCTCCTCAGCGTTCTTCAGTTGGAGTTTGTTCCAGTGGTTCACTTGGTGATTCTGATATTATTGTACTTTGTATCATCCCTCGTGTATGGGAAATTTGTTGTAACTCATTCTTGAGAACATGTAATGTAATCTTCAAATGAGGATGTAATAATTTGGATCCTTTGTAAACATTATATTAAGAGATTCTTTATGATTGTAATATGTGATACATAGTGATAGTCTCACTCTTGGTTCATGGATGTACTTTTATTAATGATTATTCTAATGTATTGGATAAGTTGTTTAATATTATCTTATGCTTTTGTTAATAGTTGTGTTGCGATGTGACCTTGCGTGCCCCAGAGAATGTAATGTTAAGTTGTTATGTGCAATGTAAATGTAATTAATGTTTAGTGGCATGTTTACTTTATGTTATTTAAAAAAAAAAAAAATTGGTTGCAATGTTTGTTCTCTGGGGTTTGCACGACGGGCATTACATGACCATTATTATTGGTGTGTTGTAGGTTGATATGAGGAATATCAAGAAACATATTCCTATAGACTTGTGAAACATTTTGTTAGAGAGAAGGAAATAAGTGGTAGAAAAAGAACCAAGGCTTAAGAAATAAGCATTATAAAGAATAAGTGCTCCTCTCTCCGAGGATGACAGAGCCACATTAGCCATAGTATTCAGCAAAGAGCAAGGACTAAGCAAAGGGTGACTACCCTTATGGGAAAAGATCAAAGTGATCTTGAAACCTGTTTAGGAAGGAAAGCAATGAAAAAGATGAGGAGATTGCACAAAAACTAGGAATGATACCAAAAGATAAGGAAGAAGTGAATGTTGAAACCCTTGCTCTAGAACAAGACATTGAAGAAGATGTGAAAATAAATGACACTCAACATGAGCATGAGACAAATGGAGAAGTTGCACTAGAAATGTTCACTCCTCAAGAAGTGGAGGATATGACAAAAAGGAATGATAAGGATGTACTGATCAAAGAAGACATTGCAAAGGAAAACATCACTCCTCCAGTACAAGAAGAAGTTACTCCTCTGGTTAACTTTGAAAACACTATAGAGGAAGAAAGCAAGGATAATGACAATGATAATGTTGATGCAGAGAAGGAAGGAGAGCAAGAAAATAGAAATGAAGATGAGGTTGCATCTAGAGATGCACAAACTAAAACAAAAAAACCAATAAGCTTTGAAATTGAGAAGGAATCAAAGGGAAAGGCTATGGAAACAACAAAGGTTTATGGAGAATCCTTAGACTCCTCTGGAGATTCCTTAAAAAATATATTTAGTATGCAGCTCAAGTTCCAACCTATTGTATCATCACAATTACTAATGCAACAAGGTAGTGTTGATTTGGATAAGATCTCTTCCATTCACAAGTTACAACTGGGAAATGTATTGCATGCATCCACAAGAAAGGAGATCATTGAGACACACCAAAAAAGTGGTGAACTAATGGAAGAAGTAGTGAAGGCACTTCAAGAAACCATACTTGATACAAATATTGACATGTCACTAATTGGTATAAAATTTTTGAAACTAATAATTGATTCTTTAAAGTTTATGCATCTAGACTGAAAGAAGCAAAAAAAGAAGTGGAAAATAGAATCAATGATAAGAAAATATTAGAAATAATTGAGAAATGTGCCATTGCATATAAAAAGTTTTCAGAATTGTTGAAGGATGCACAAGGGTGTGTTGATGAGGTAAACACTCTATATAATTACGACATGAAGTGGACTGGAGCCACACAAAGCATAAGGAAGGAGATGGACTCTATTGAGTCTCAAATTAATATTTCCTTAAGTGCATATGATCCAACAACTAACCTAACTAGAGAAACAAGGAATATAATAGAAGACATGCACAAGAAATTCTTTCAATTGCAAGCCCAGAAAGAACACATAATCCTACAGTTTGGAGAAATAAGAGACTTGGTCAATCCCAAACCCCTACTTGTTTCAAAAGCTCTTTTGAGTACAAACAAAGCCAAGCTGATGGATCTTGTACTTGGCACTCTGGAAGAAGGAGAAGAGTTGCTTATGGAATTTCAAACACAGTGTATATTTCTTGTGACAACCAAGAAAGACTAGGAAGAAGGTAGGCCATCATGGTAGGCCCATTTGCAAAAGTTGCAGGCATCAACCACCTTTGGTTGAAATATTTCTCACTTTTTTTGCATTTTAATGTTTATGTTTAGATTCTTTGTACATACACAAACTATATAGTGTTGTTTCCAGTACAATTTTTGGTTTTTTCTCTGGTACATGACTTAGGGGGAGTCAATCCATCCTTTGTAGTTTGTATATATGCATATATTTCTCAAGGGGAGTTTTGGTGAAATTTATAATTGTTGTATAGGTGCCCTTTTCCCTTGATGTCAAAGAGGGAGAATGTTGGAGAATGTTTTGAATAATTTTTGGCAATGTTTCCATCAATGAAAAATGGAGATTGTTGGAAGTTTTGGGGAGATTGCTGGAAGTTAGCAACAAGAGCTTGAGGAACAAGTAAAGGTATATAACAAAGTGTTGCAATGTTTTCATTGATGTCAACATTGTAACTTATGTGAATACTTTTAGTTGCTAACCATTTTGATCAGTTCGTATAGGTTTTTGAGTTGTTGAGGAAGACATTTTTGCAAGATGGTCTAATCCAAAAAAGAAAGTTGTGTGGGAAATTTACTAAGTGTCAATTCAGCTAATTCAGGGTAACAGTGCATTTGTTTTTGGGTCTACACCACTTCACAAATAAAGGTTTCACTCTGTGATTCTAACATTATTTTGTTGGATGTTAGATTTATCTAATTTCAAGATTTCATCATGTTTTGACAAGTGGATTGAGAGATATGAATAACATAAGTTTGGCTTGGAAAAATATAGTTATTCTTTGTGTTGTGCATTTGTGTGGTAGATTTCTCACTTCCCCACGAATGAGTTTTTGGCTTTGCACTTTTGAGGATAAGTTTCTAGAGGGCAGTAGAGTGTGAATTCCAATTGGTATTGAGTTTTTAGGTCCACATGTTGGGATGTGGATACACAATTCAAGGATTTTTCTATTAGGTCTTATACCATGTCGACCTAACATGTTTGATATTGTGTGAAGGTTAAATAAGTATTGTATTCTTATGTGGGATCTACTATAGGTCCATGCTAACATATTTTAAGTTATTTTGAAGATTGAATCTTAGTATGAGATATGTATGGAATTTTTGGGGCTGAAAAGCTATATGTTGAGTGTTACATCTAATTAGGATAACCTAATTGATGTTAGAGTTGATGTGGATATATATTGGATCCTTTCGGTGTTTTGATGTGTGATATGAACAGATGATGTGTGATGCAAATATTTTGCATGCAAATATTATCATAGGAATGCGAATTTAAGTTTTGAACGTTGAGTTGAAGATCAGAGTTGTGCAAATGCAGAAAAAAGAAGAGTGTTAGATCTGAATCAGATGAAGTGTGTAAAATTAGTTTATTGAGCTTCATTGGAACTGTATTTCATGTATATGGAAGATGCAATTGTAACAGTTCAAAATAGGTTGTGAACCACCATTTCTCTTCTATCCTTTTATTTATGGACAGTGAGTCCACTTGCAGTGAGCACTTCTATAAATATACTATAATCGGTTATAATATATTGTGAGCTAATCCTCACCATGGTTTTTCCCATTTTGGGTTTTCCACATAAAAATCCCAGTGTTCATGTGCTATGTGATGTGATTTTTTTATGCTTTCTTTCTTTATTACAATTGAATATTCTTTGGTGATTAGATGTTTAATGTTTGAATGGTTTAAGAGAATACTGATTCGCCCCCCCTCTCAATATTTTGGGTTTTTAGCAATATCTATTAATTAAGTTGTTTCATTTGAATTGCATTTTCTATTTCATGTTTAATGACATCTTAATTGATATTTTGCAAGAATTTCATTGGGAATGTAGTTTAGATGATTCAATTATTTTATTTATTTATTAATCTCAATTGTGTTTGATCAAATTCTAACTTCCATGTTCACATTCTAGCACGCTCAGTGGGACTTTATATCCCTAGTTAACAAATTTGTTTGAGCTTTCTTAGACTTTGCAGGATTAGAAAGCAAGGTGACACATTCACATTCAACAAGTTGATGCATATACAAATGGCGATGCATTTGCATCTTAAATATTGGTGCATCTGCAAATAGCCACAAATTTTCTAATATTTTGTAAGCATTTACGCAGATTGGAGCAATAAACATTAACAATTATATGCAGATTAAATGACCCACAAATAACAATAAAGAATAACACAAAAGAGATCAACACAAAAATTTAACGTGGTTCACCCAATATGGGCTACATCCATGGAAACTCAACCACCCAATTATTTTATTATCCAGTGCAAAGTAGATTACAATCTCATGAATTACACACACCACAACTTACATCCCAATCGCTTATAACAAGATTTTTGGAAGCTTCCAGAATTAGGGTTTTACAAAGTCATTTTTTCATTTGACATGTTAATGGGAAAACCTTGACGTGTTAATGAGAAAAAAAAAATTGGGGGCTCCCTCCCCTAAACCCCCACTATCGGGGCTCGGACCAGCCCCAAACCCTGGTGAGGATACATTACGAGTGTATAGTATTTGCATGATCAGTAGCCACATATCAACAATCTCCCACTTGGAGACTAATCGGGCTCCACACCAAATAATCTCCCACTTGGAGATTGATCCCGGATGACACCACTGCACTTGCAACTCCCATTGGATTACGAGGCTGGTTGGTTTCTTATGTCCACCATTATCAGTCATGAAGGTCGACAAAAAATAATGAGGAAATCAATTTCTCCCGTGTAATCGCCTTTGTGAACATATCTGCAAGATTCTCACTTGTGTGAATTTTCTCCAACTTCAACTGCCCATCCTCCAAAACTAACCCAATGAAGTGGTATATGAGTTGTATGTGCTTAGTTTTTTAATGTAGAGTTGAGTTCTTAGCAAGATGAATGACACTCTGGCTATTAGTGTGCAAAGGGCTATCTTCTTGTTGTTGTCCCAATTCCTCTAGAAAATGTTGTAACCAAATAATCTCTTTGTTGGCTTCCATAGCAACAACATACTCAACTTCAGTGGTTGAAAGCACAAAAAACTTTTGCAATCTTGAAATCCAACTGACTGTAGTACCTCCTATAGTAAAAACATACCCTACTCCTCTTGCTATCAATATCACCTTCCAGATCAGAGTCAACATATCCTTTTACAGCAAAATTTGTTTCTCCAAAACATAGTTTCTTTGAAGTAGTACCTCTCAAATATCAGAGAAACCATTTTACTGCATTCCAATGTTCCATTCCAGGATTTCTCATATACCTGCTCACAACTCCCACTGCATGTGCAATATTTGGCCTGGTGCATATCATTGCATACATCAAGCTACCAACTATTGATGCATATGGTATCTTAGACATTTTTCTTCCTCCTCTTGTGTCATTGAACACATCTCCTTAGACAACTTAAAATGACTAGGAAAAAGTGTACTAACTTCTTTTGCATTATGTATGTTAAACCTTTTCAACACCTCTACATACTCACTTTGAGACAAAAAAAGATTGTTTGTCCTGTCCCGTGTGATCCTCATACCAAGGATTTGTTTTGTTGTACCCAAATCCTTCATAGCAAATGAATTTTCTAATTTCTACTTAAGTTCATTAATATGCTACATGTTGGACCCGACAACAAGCATGTCATCAACATAAAGCAACAGGATAATAAAGCTACCATTATCCAATTTATTCAAATAAACACAATAATTAGAATGGTATCTTTTGTAACCTTGTTCAACCATAAAACTATCAAATTTCAAATACCATTGTCGAGGTGCTTTCTTTAGGCCATACAAACTCTTCTTTAACCTACACACAAATTCCTACTTACCCTTGACCTCATATCCCTATGGTTGTTGGATGTATATTTCCTCTTCCAAATCCCCATGGAAAAATGTTGTTTTCACATCTAATTGTTCAAGATGCAATTCTTCCACAACCACAAGACTTAGAATAGTTCTAATGGAAGTCATATTTACAATAAGAGAAAATATTTCATAAAAATCTATACCTTTTTTCTATGCAAAACCTTTTACCATGAGTCTAGCCTTATATCTTTTCTTGCGTCCATCTTCCTTCAACCTGTAAACCCATTTATTTGGCAATGCTCTTTTACCTAAAGGAAATTAGACTAATTCCCAAGTTTGATTTTGCAGCAAGGAATCCATTTCCTCTTTCATGCCTAGCTCCAACTGATTTTTGGTATCTATCTGCATTGCTTCTTCATAACCTTTAGGTTCACCAGAATCAATTAATAATATAGAATATAATGATGGAGAAAATATTTTTGGAGGTCTAGTTATCCTTGCAAAACATCTAACACTTGCAAGAGTCTGTGGGATAACTTGTTGTTGTTGAGCATTAGGTACTACTGGAATTTTATTTTCTGGAATGTCATCTAGCACCATGTTGATTGTATTTTCTGCACAGCAACAACTCAGACAGAATGCAATATTCTATCTCTCTTGAAAGGTAATCTTCAACAATAAATTGCTGAAAATCACCCCAAGGTCTCTCGGGTGTCAGGTCATGACAATGCATAAACAACTCAGATAATATGTGAAAATGCTGGTAATCACAAGGGGCCTTACAAATGAACAATGTTGGAAGTGAATTTTCATCAGATGCAATGATATGATGATGCCTTTAATCCTAAAACTAACCCAGATTTAAAATAAACAACAAAAGAGATAAGGGTTTAGTGAGATTCTATTTATTCTAACTCCTAAGATCAATCACAGTAATGATGAAAGCTGCAAATAGACAGATCCCCAATAAAACCGATCTCTGCTTGATCAAGGACAAACCTGCAACTACATAGAAACAGTGCAATCTTCTGGGGAAATCCAAAGATTTTTAGACTTTGAACATTCATTCACATACCCAACTACTGGCACAATGTAAACAAGCATTCACAGTTGAACTTAGCACAAAAGTGAGGCCCAGACTAACTTTACACAACAATCTACAATCAGCAAATTGCTAAAAGTATGGACCGGAAATCGATCAACATCATTAACATTTCACCACCATTGTAAAAGAGCTGAAATCTAACATTTGAGAATCAAGAACAAGAAACCATAAAAACTGTTGAAAATAAATACAAAGTTTGCCAAATCAACAATCCAATTGCATTACTTCTCCAGCATTTAACAATTTCAAGTCTCTCATCTCCTACAGCTAATTCTGAAAACTACTTGCCAATTCTGGCCTAGACTAACTCCTAAAATCTCCCCCATTTTACAAATGAGGCACAAATGCCATTTATAGAGAACCCCCAAACATGTCGGCCTAATTAGATTTTACAACAATAACTGGCCCCAAAACAGGTCGGCCAGGAGAATTTCAAAATAGGACAAGATTTCCATTAAATGTATGAATATTATTCATGTCGGCCCACGATCTCCAGTAAGATCAGATTCACGTGTTTTCCAGAAAGTCCTCCAGTTGTAGACAGTTTTGGCACGGATTCTTAGGCAGGTCCCACTTTGAAAATTTAAATTGAATGCTTCCAGATTCCCCTCTTTTGGCACGAATCCATATGCAAGTCCCCATTTTAATATTTGTTTAGTCCTGAAAAATAGATATCATCATTAATAGCCCACATGTTCAAATTAAATTTGAATAAAATTTTGACATTTTTATAAGGAAACTTTTCATTTTCAGAATTTTTTCCATTTTTGGAAATTTTTATTTTCAATTTTTTTTATCTCAAGAAATTTTCATTTTCAGGATCATTTTTAAAAATCATTTTGAAAAATAATCATTTTAAAAAATTTCCATTTCGGGAAACCAGACCAAGGGGAAAATCCGGAAAAATCCAGGTCAGGCGGACTCCAGACCAGAATCCAGAAAAAACCAGCTAGACAGGATTCTACCGAATAAAGCAAAAAATTCAACAATAGATCATCAAAACGAACCAAGAATGCGTGAAACATCGTGTAATATATCAAATTAAGCGTGGGGTGTCGAGCATTTATCATCAAATTCATCAATTTAATCTAGTATTTCAATTTGCACAAAGCCTGGCAAAAAATCCGAAAACATCCGGGTGGACCGGATTTCCGTGGATGGCATAAAATTCTGGACTTTTGGCACATTCCAGAAAATTGAAGAAATCCAGGAAAATCCGGGTTGGGCAGAAAATCCCGGACGCAGGCAAAAACCCGGACTTAGCCCGAATTCCGGAATCCGGGCGAAATCCGGGTTTTTAGTCCAATCCGGGATTTTCCTTAGGGTTCCTCTCTAACAACTTACGGATGACAGTCAACAAGTTTTTATTAGAGGACTCTGCTAAGCCATTACCCTGAGGGTAATAATTAGATGCAAACTTCATAATAATGCCATGATCAAAAGCCCAATTTGAAAATTTTAAAGATGCGAAAGCGGGACCATTATCACAGACAACAGCAATAGGGCATCCAAATCGATTAAGAATAGCAGATTCTAGGAAATCAATCACTACCTCAGATGTACATTGTATACAAGCAAAAGCCTCAGTCCATCTTGTGAAATAGTCAGTAATAGTGAGAATGTACATGTGTCCTGCAGAAGATGGTGGGTTGATGAGACCTATGAAGTCCATTCCCCACTGAGCAAAAGGCCTTACCTCAGTGACTGGTTGGAGTGGAAGCACTGCATACCTTTCCCTTGTTGCGGCGGTTTGGAACGTGTGGCAGGTCCTGACATGATGGTGGACATCTTTAAATAGTGTGGGCCAGTAATATCCTACCCTCAAAATCTGATTTGTTGTGGCAATCGCAGAACCGTGACCAGTACCATATTTCTCATGAAATTCATTCAACACTCTTTCAGCTTCCTGTTTCCCAAGACACCTCAAATAAATGCCTTCATGATTTTTCTTGTACAAAACAGCTCCCTTCAACATGAAACTGTCACTCTTCAATCGTAGGGCTCTCCTTTGGACAGCATTAAGATGACCTGGAGATCGTTGGTTCAACAAATAATAAACTATGGCATCATACCAGCGATCTAGGGAAACCTCCTCAATGTTATAATTCTGGACAGTCAGCTCAGGACCTATTTCTACCATAGTTTGAGTGAGTCCCTATCCTCTTACCAACTTCATGGGATGGATCTCAATGTCATACTCTTGCAGCATTGTCACCCATTTAGCTCTACACTCTCCTAGCTCGTTTTGCATCAGAAGTAACTTGACTGCGGGGTCTGGGACAACTGCATAAACCTTGTTCCTGAGGATATAATGTCTGAATTTCTTTACTGCTCTGACTAGGGCATACGCCTGCTTTTCTACACTTGGGTATCTCAATTCAGCATCCTTTAATGGGGCACTCATAAAAGCAATGGGATGCTCATTTCCCTCATCAGTCCTCTGAGTTAGCATTCCAGCACATGAGTGGTCTGAAGCAAATGAATAGATGTGAAAAGACTTGCTGTAGTTAGGACTTACCAATACCAGAGCATCAGCAATGGCTCTTTTGATTTCTACAAATGCCTCATTTGCTTATGTAGTCTATTCGACCTTGGCATCCTGCTTCAACATTGCATTCAGTGGCTTGACAATTTTAGCAAATCCAGTAATAAATTTTCTGACAAAGTTGATCTTGCCAAAGAAAGATTTCATCTCCTTTTTGCTAGCAGGGGGCTGAATCTTTAATATAGCCTCCACCCTTTCTGGATCGATAGCAATTCCCTTTTCTGATATGACATGTCCTAGTAGCTTTCCCTCTGTTACTCCAAAGATACATTTTTTAGGATTCAAGGATATGCCAAATTCCCTGCACCTTTGAAATACTTTGTACAAATCTGAGATGTGGTCCCCTTTGTTCTTTGAAAACACAGTCAGATCATCCATATAAATGATGATGCATTTGCCTATGATATCCTTAAAAGCAATATCCATGGCCCTTTGAAATGTAGCCCTGCATTAATGAGTCCAAATGGCATTCTCCTGTAGGCAAAGGTACCCCATTTAGTTGTGAAGACAGTCTTGTGTCTGTCCTCATACTGAACCATCACTTGATTGTACCCTGAGTAACCATCCAGAAAGGACATCATCTGGGATCCATTAACTACTTGAAGCACTTCATCTAGTGACGGGATTGGGTAGTTATATTTTTCTGAAGATCTGTTCAAATTCCTGAAGTCAACACAGAGTCTGATTTCTCCATTCTTTTTTCTCACTGGAACCAGGTTGGCCACCCATGTTGAATGCGTGACAGGAAATATAATTCGGGCGGACAGTAACTTCTGGACTTCTTTTTGTATGACTGGTTCCAATAATCCATTAATAGGTATCTACCTTTGCCTAAAGGGCTTGGCATCTAGCTTCAAAGGGATAGTATGAGTTATGATTGAGGTATCATAAGTTTTTAAGTCCTCATAACTCCAGGCTACTATATTGGGAAAGCTACGCAATGCTACAATTATTCCCTGTCTTTCTTCTGGAGTGCATACTTTTCCAATAAAAATGTTCTTGGCGTTATCTTCAGTTTCCATATTATAAGTATCACACTGTCCACTGATATACTCCTTCTTTGATTCTTGTTCCTGATCCTTAATTTTATCCATATCAAAAATTCTCTCCAACTGTACCATTCCCCTTGGAATAGTATTTGATTTTAAGTTCATAACTCCTTCTAAATCCAGTTCTGCTTCCTGAAGCTCTGTCTCATCAATGATTTGAGAAGAAAAAATGTCTGTATTTGTGATAAAATCTAGAATATGTTTGTCATCTTCGAACACTTGAAAGTTAGTAA
Source organism: Sequoia sempervirens (assembly GCA_007258455.2). Taxonomy (NCBI): domain Eukaryota; kingdom Viridiplantae; phylum Streptophyta; class Pinopsida; order Cupressales; family Cupressaceae; genus Sequoia; species Sequoia sempervirens. The sequence continues at coordinate 648,504,540 of VDFB02058242.1, read as the reverse complement.
CATTGTCTGGAACTGATGGCACAGGAGTCAATTCTACAGTGAATTTCTTCAAACCTGACAAAAGATAAAGGCTGCAGAGTGCTTGCTGCCTGAGCCAGAGAATCAACTGTTTGATTCTTTCATTGTGGTATTAGCTGAATGTTGAAGGCATCAAACCCCTCAATGAGGTCACATACTCTATGCCTATAATTAGTCATTCTTCTATCGTGGAAAGAATATTGTTTCCTTACTTGCTTAACTACTAACTCAGAATCACCAAAGACTTGCAGAATCTTAACATTTTTCTTAAGTGCCATGAGAAGTCCATGAATTAACGCCTCATACTCCGCCACATTGTTAGTACAGTAAAATTGGAGTCTATGGGCTGCAAAGAAATTCTTACCTTTCGAACTGATCAATTCAAACCCTACCCCAGCTCCATGCTTGGACTTGGATCCATCAAACCTGAGAGTCCAGCATTCATTAGTGGTAGTCTTCTTCATCACATCCTTTGGCTTAGTATTGCTGGATAGTTTTTCAGATGACACGGACTCCTTTCCTTGATATTCTTCCTAAGGGTTCTGTATATCTGTTTTATCTGCCAGGGTTGGATGCATGCACTTTTGTACTTGTTCTACCGCTGTTTGGCATAAACAACACTCCAACTCTGAGTGAGAAGCATTATGAACTCTACACCAATTTGGCAAGAGTAATTCTTCAAAGCTTGTCCTTCTTCCTAGGTGCATTTGATTGTCAACACATTGCTTGATGAATTCCTGAAAACTATCCAATAGACTGATCTGATTATCATCGGTTTCTTCTTCTTCTTACACTGATTTTGTCAAAATAGTAATAGGGTTGGATCCTATTTCTGCATCGATGGGAATCATATGCAGCATCAATATCTCCTCTGAGTCTGACTCCTTATACTGTGTTGACAACACATAATTTTCCATGCCAACTTCGGATATCAGAACCTCTGTTGAAGTCTTTTGGTATTCTATGATCATGTATTTCATTCTTGGCTCTCTCTCAATCCTGATCTGATTGGGCACTCCTTTCCAAGGAAGCCACATGTGAGAGTGATCAGTAGACACATATCTATTCAAAGCCCTAGTGAAATCTCTTCCCAGAATCAAACCATATGCATCAGGGATATTAGCTACCTGAATATTGATAACCTGTTGAATTCTTGGATCTGAAGCTACCTACATGTGAATCATATTTAACTCTCCCACCACGTTCACTTCAGTTCTATCCAACTGAGTCACCTTCTTCTGAGAGTCAGCAGGAGTAATTCCTAGAGCTCTACAAACTCCAAATGGCATCACATTGGTGGAAGCACCAGAATCTAATAAACAATTATGCAAATTCTTACCAAATATACGCACAAAAATCAGAAATGGTGGGGTTTATGTCTTCCCTTGAAACAAAGTGGGCTGAGTATCAACTTGAGCCACTTGAGTCTTATCCTTTTATTTTCCTTTATCTCCAGGGGGCAAGTTAGTCTGATTTTGTGTCTTTTCAGGCTGGGAACTAGAAATCTTACTGACATCCTCAGAAGATTTATCCAATGACACTGGATGTGCATCATAAGTACCTAAAACTGCCTTTCTAATGGGAGGGAACCTTAATAACTCAAATGCTGAAATATTTACCTGTAGTTTCTTGAACTCCTCAGCAACATACGAAGCCATTTGTTCTTCATTCATATCAGTGGAAGCTTCCCTAGGAGGTTCCTCCGCCACATTGTTTTTGCTCACTTGAACAACCTTTTCTTTCTGTGGGTCAGTTTGAGCTTGTCTCTCCTTTGAAAGGTATTGTCTGGAAACATGTGGATAGGACAGATTATTGCTAGCGTTAGGATCTAGGGGAGTACTGAAGTTGTTAGGAGGAATAGAAGTGGTGAAAGGTCCCCCAGCCTGCGGGCGCCTATGAGGCATATCTCTCAGACCTTGCCTCTGGAACATCTGTACTTTTTCAACAAAGGCTTCCTCCTGATCGAGGGGGCCATTATCGTTTATTGCTTCTTCATTGAATAGCTGAGCCACTTCATCCCTATTACAAATTTGATCTGTTTTTCCTTCCTGAAACTCAGATTCCTCTTCTGGTACATTTTCCTTACTTGCTGGGAAGGGAGCGTGATTTAATACCAGCACAGGAGAATCATAAGGGCTTGAGGGAACAATCTCCTGCCCATTTGTATTATTCTCTACCTCATACTAGAAAATGGAGGCCGCAGTTTGGAACTCTGGACACTCCAATTCTGAATGCTGACTGGTCTTATAGCCTCAGCCAAATATACACCACTAGGAGGCTTGTCTTGACTGACTAGCTGACTTGCAGATTGGTTGACAAGTTGATCCAATGGGGTAGGGACTCCTCCATTATTGGGTCCCGTATTCCATGTTCTACCCTACCCTTGTAATTGCCTCTTATCAAATCCCGATCCACTACTTTGGCCTCTGTCAAAAATTTGTCTCCTTTCATTATTGTAGCCTCTGTCATTGTTGTAACCCCTATCCTGATTATATCCCCTATCATTATGAAATCCTCTCTCATTACGCTGTCCTTGGTCAAAATTTTGCCCTTGTGGAAACTCTCTATTCTGATTAGATTGCATACTCTTCTGGGCAGCTTGCAATTGGCTGTTTTGATTCCTTAAGTAGGTCACCTCTAGGTTCAGCTTCTTTATCTGCTCAGCCATTTCATCAATCCTTTCTTTATTCGGATCTATATAAGGGGGCTGGCTTGGGTTACTCTAAGGAGGGACAGGCATTGTAGCCGATCCCATAGACTGATGTAATACCTCTGAATTTTGTAGATAAGCAGGGAAACTATTTGGCTGTGGCTGATACATAGGCTGATTAACCTGTTGTTGGGGAAAATTCATCACAGGAGAGACCTGGCTCATGGGGAGACCAGGATGTGGCACCAAAGGTAATTGAGGTACTGGATTCATGATTGGAGTATGATTAGTGAGTGCTTGATTTACTGCTTGAACCTGACTAGGATGTGCAACCGTTCCTAAAGAAGGCAACGACCCAGTTATATGTTGCCTCAGATCTGTGCTAAGCTTAACAGCTTCTGTGTAGGCATCAGTTAGGTTAGCTGGAGGGTTAGGTCTCCACTTCAGAAAGGTGGCTGTGAGGCTATCCAATGCTTCGTAATAAACTCCCAAGGTTGTATTTTCATCCAAAACATAAGGATCTTGAAGTCTGGTGTATGCACGGTGAAACCTATTATTGAAACCGGATATTGGTTCATTGACCTCTCTCTTGACTCTAGTGAATTGCAAATACAATTCATTGGCACTAATAGGTATTCTGAACTTCTGTAAAAAGGCAGTTTCAAGATCATTCCAATTAAGGATTGAGCCGGAAGGGAGGTGATTGTACCAGTAAAAAGCCTCTTCTCCTAGTGAATAAGGGAACAACCTACAGGAACATCCTCATGAACAATCCCTCTATCTTTGAGACAAGTTTGGAAAATCCTTATATGCTCTTCTGCAGTCCTGTTTGGGTCATTGACATGGAATTTTGAACAGAAGTGCTCAGGGTTTTTGGGCATAACATTGTAAGCATTAAAAGACAAAGGGGATGGATTATTAGCTAGGAAAGCCATTGGCAAAAGTGGGGGTGGTGGTTGTGGTTGGTTAATGACAGGCCGAGGTTGTTGAATGGGAACTGCTTTAGGGATGGGTACGGCTTCAACCTCTCGATGCTAAGATATAGATGATGCTGGTGAAGGGATGGGTGATGATGATTCTCCCCCTTCTCGGGTCCTTCTCGACCTAGTGGGGAATTGTAACTCCTGCAAATCTTCTTCTCCTGTTGTAGATCTAGTGTTCCTCCTATATCTCTCAGGAGAGATGACATTCAAGAAATGATCCAGTGTGCTCATTTAGGCCCTCCCTCTAGCGCCAATCTGTTGATGGTGTTTTCTGCATAGCAACAACTCAGACAAAATACAATATCCTATCTCTCTTGAAAGGTAATTTTCAACAATAAGTTATTAAAAATCACCCCAAGGTCTCTCAAGTGTCAGGTCATGACAATGCATAAACAACTCAGATAATTATGTGAAAATGCTGGTAATCACAAAGGGACCTTACTACAAGCAAACTATATCTTTCAATTTATCATATTTTGCAATATGATGATCTCAAATCCTAAATCTAACCAGATAATAAAGAAATAGCAAAAGATAGGGGTGCAAGAATATGATAAGATCTAAATTATTCCTAGAATGAGCAATGCAAATGATAGATATCTGGAATGGACCAATCTCAAATAACCAATTCTTGCTTAACCCACAATGCAATTTCACAAGAACGGTGCAATCTTCTAAGGTATACAGATTTTCAAATCATAGACATTCATCCACAATCGAACTTAAGCACATGTAAATATATGGTTCAGGTTGACTTCACCAGCCTACTACAATCAGATAGTTACTGGGAGTATAGACCAGAGACTGCTACAAACATTCCAAATATGAAATCATAAACACCATTCACCAAACTACAACTAATTTAATTCTGAACCCTAAACCCTAAATCTTTAAGCAATTTGAAAGATAGAACAACAAGAACCATGTAAGATGAAATAACACAAGAGATTGCACTAGGAAAACCACAATGTCTTCAATTGTATTAAATCACCAAAATGTTGCAACAATTCCATTGTTCTGTTTGCAATACTTGCTTCAAGAAATTAACAAAATGCTCTAACTCTTACTCGTCTCTATTATCTCTCTTCTATATTTCCAATTTTTAATCCTTTAACAATGAGACAAGAATGCCTTTTATATCAAACTCCAAGACATGTCGGCCCAGCCAAACATTTACAAAATAAGAATAACCACCAAAACAAGTCGGCCCAGGAAACTAAAATAAGGCACACATTAAATGCCATCTACCATCAAGGTCGGCCTCGACACAATCCCCAATGTAGTCTGGTCCAATGCATGCCCTATGATAATAGGCAAGCACAAATTTCAAAATGGCATTAAATACTACCTCCTTTATCCTTGCTCTGGGCCAACGATCCTTGAACCCTCAAAAATGCTCCATCCAACTCGGCAACAGGTGGCAAAGGCAAGATCCTAAGCCGACATTGAATAGAATCAATTTCCTCTTTTGACTGTTTGACAGTCTTATCCCAGTCATCCTTATGTGCTTGGTACTTATCCATTACTTCCAAGTAGGTGGCCGCATCATCTAGCTGGTGGCCAGTTATAACACTCTCAAAATTCGGGGTATAAACCTCATGCCACCACCCTCTTAGCTGCTCCAGACTTAGGTATTTAGGAGCAATCTTTCTCCTTCCAGTCATGACTTCGAAGAATGCAATACAGCCCTCATACACCCCAGTAAGATCACCATCAATTTGTTTCTTTCATTTCTGGATCTTTTTCATGGCCTTATGCCGAATCTATAGAGCCTCAAACCATTCCCAGGGTTCATTTAATCTGGAAGAAGGAAGGATTCCATCCGTAGCCAATTGATTCTTACCATGTCTGATGATGACTTTAGATTTCTGTAATAGAAGGTCAATGTCCTCCTTGTCCTGAGACAGCACATGCTCCAACAATTCCTTGGCCTAGACTGCATCTTTCCCAACTGACAGAATATCCTTGATTGCACTATCTCCCTTCATTTGCACATCCTTCAACCAATCTATTGCAGTTTGAGCCGAAGTCTTCATCTTTTCAATCTCGGAGATAGTTTCCTTGGGAAGGAAACCAGGAGTAGCAGAGGAAGATGGGCGGAGAGATTGCAAGGGTTTCATTACCTCCTCCAAGCATTTCCTAAGTCTTTCATTTTCTTTCCTCAGCTCGTGCTTGGTCTGGGTCTCCTTCCTCAATCTGCCGATGATCACAACACTAGACCCTTCATATTCCTCTATATCCTGTTCCATGGATGCCGGTCCAAGGTTGATAGTCTGCACATTGTAATCTTCACCATTGACATCTTCTCTTGTCTTGTCCGCGGCAGGGGTGGCAATGTGGATAACTCAGTTATTTGCTTCATCTCTCCATCTTTGAGACTACCCTAGCTGCCTTCTTCTTCTTTCCTTTGCCAATTTTGGATAGCATTTCATCCCAATCCAAGGGAGTGTCCTCAACTACTACCTATTTCTTCCTTGCAATCTCTTTTTCAAGCCAATCTGGGGCTGCAGGTTCTACCTGGATTTCCTCTGTTCTTACTTCTTCCTGCTGTTCTTCCGGCATTTTCTCCTCTTCCTTTTCAGGTAGCTGCTCACCTTGATCACCTTCTTCAATCTCCACTTCCTTCACTTGTGATGGGTTTCTAATAGGGATATCCTCCTCCTACTCAGGCAATCCACCTCCTCTGCCATTTTCTAGAGAATCTTCATACATCACTAGAGGAGAAGGATGCTTTTCTACCTCTTCGGCCTCAAGCTCAGCTGCCTCACCAAAGAGTGCCCCTTCCTTGAATGGCTCTGCCTCTCCACTAGTTTCATGCTCCTCAGGAATTCCCTGCTCAGGTACGTTTGGTGGAGGAGAAGCAGCCTTAGATGGCTCCACAACTGGTGGCCTTGGAGGAGAATCCTTCTTTTGCAGAGTGTCCTTAGGTGAAGGAGTCCTTGATCTTCTCATATAGACTTTGGTCTTTTCCCCTGAACTCTCTACATCAACAATAGGGGGCTCATCCTTTGATGCATCTTGAACCTTCTTCTTTGAGACCCTGGTTGTTCTGGTTTTCTTTGGTGGTGGAGGAGCACTTTCTTCTTCTGCTTTTCCCAACCCTTCCTCATCAGAGGACTTACCAATCTTCAAAGTCCGACTTCTCTTCTTTCCTTTTGGCTTCCTTTTTGTTTTGGGCTCACTTTCCTTAGGACCTCTGATTTTTATCTTGAAAGGTGAGCTCCTTTTGGTTTTCCCTTTGGGGTCATCATCCCCTGATTCCTCTGAAGTAGACATTGGGTTGAGATTTCCCATCAAATTGAAGGTATAGGTTACCTTCTCACTTTCTAGCTCCCAAACCTTATGCTTTAACCAAGAAGAGGTAAATTTCATAACGGGGGCCATTAGGTCCTCCAACTCTGTGACCTCATCCTCATTCCAGTTGATTTCCCCGATTGACCTGTCCTTCACAGCTTCATAGGCATGATCCTGTACCAGGTTTCCATCATCCTGCAGTTGGTCTGGGATCAACTTCACATTCTACTGTCTGATCACATCCACAGGGAGCCTAGAATACCTCTTCTTTCTGGCTTCAAGATCATCCTTGATGTTGGCCCAATAGTCCTCTAGGTCATCTTTATGCCGGTACTCCTTGGTAGCCTTCTTCTGTGCTTCTCCTGTGATATCAAAGTTCATTCTTTTGGAGTGGAAGGAGAAACCATATGCTGCCAATTCATCACCTGCAGTGTGTGCTGATTGAATGGAAGGGCACACTTCTGCTACACCAATTCCAAGAGGGAAATCCCCACCAAAGCCTGTTTTATGCTTTTCCTTCTTTACAATGGCATCAAACTCACAAATCTGTCTGACAATTTCCAATAGCACAATGTGATCTATGGGGTATCTAGGTAACCTGTATGGAGTGACCGGGCATCCATCAATCCTAATGTAGGTGAAGGTGGGAAATTGAATAACCTAGGCCCCATAATTCTTTATCAACCCCTTGGCTCCATCTGACAGTATTACATGCTCGGCATTCTGGAGTATCCTTGTGATATGCATTGTGAATGCATCATTAGCCCTATGGTAGTCTTTGTGTCCTAGGTGCAACTCCGAGTATACTTCATAAACTATGTCCTGTCTGAATGTCCCTTGTGGATTTAAACCCCTGTATGGGTAGAATCTGGCAAGCACATACATGACATAGGAGGACATGGTGAACTTCTTAGTCTCTAGGACGTTCCTCAGCTGTTTATCAATTTCAGAACTAATGAGCCCTACCCAATGATAGTTAGTTCCCTATTCAATTTTGGTGATCATATGGACCATCCAACCCTCTAGTACTCCAGCAGTCTTCAAACCTGCCACCCTGCTCAAAAATGTTATGGCATCATAGATATCTGATCTGAATTTGATCCTATGCAACTGCTTGGGCAGTTTAGAGTGATGTGATTTTGGCTTCTCCAACCAAGCATTAATCATTTGTTGAGCTTTAATGGGCTCTTTTTCATAATATGTTCTGGCCATGTCCATGTTTAGAGCACATGCTGAAGGTAAATCAGGCATGTTAAAATTTTGGGCAATAGAGACAGGGCTGAAATTAGCCAAGACTCTTCCCTCAGTACTGACAACCCTTTGTGTATCAAAATCATACTGCCGTGCACACTCTAAGATCAACTCATAACATTGGATCGCTGGAGGGAAACCTGCCACATGAACCAACCCGGATTTCATCATTCCATTCCTTAATACTGACAGATTCTTCTCAGCTGTCCTCTGCTTGAACTCCTGGTATCTCCAAGCCCCCACATTAGTGTCAGAAACCTCGAACCATACGGAAAATATTTTTCTTTCAGGAAGCTGACTCTTAACATCTAACCTTAATCTTTCTGCCTCTGAGATAGATGACCCCTCCGTGTCACCCTTGGACTTTCCTACTGCAACCCTGCTTGATTTGGCCTACATTCACAAAGGACATCATTAGTACTCAATTATCATGCATATTCCAATCCAAAGGTTAGCCTAAAATCATATAAAGCGATTAAAATCCACCACAAACTGCTAATCCTTGAAGGTCCAGAAAAATAAAGCATTTCGGGAAAACCATGCAAACCGGGAAAATCCCGTCTGGGCGGAATTTCAGAGAAATCCAACCCAGACGGATTCTCACTGCCAAAGCATCATCAGTCACATAAATCATTAGTTTAGCCAAAAGATCATCAGATTATCCTATAATTTGTTCATTAGCAATAAGAAATAAGCAATTAGTATTCACTCCATTAATCCTATCTTCGAAAAATCAAAAAGGATAAAGCCAGACAGGAAAATCGGAAAAGTCCGGATGGGACGGATTTTCGCGGACAGTTCGAAATGTTTCGGTAATTACTCCACTCCGCGGAATTAGCCTAAACCGGAAAAATCCGGGTGCGCAAAAATTTCGCGAACACCACGGGAACCCGACGATCGGCCACACGCGAACCATTAATCAAACAATCATGCAATCTTTTCTACTTGGATTCTAATGGTCCCAAAATCAATGCTACTCAACAAGACTAAGAATGCAAAGGATTTCAAATTCCCAAAGCTCTCAAATGACGAGTCTTTATGCCAAAACAATGACGCCCTAATTTCGATAACCAAACCCACGCCATTAAAACCAGGATAAGCTTAAGATTTCAAAGAAAATTATCATTTGGGCGATCAATCAATATGCACGAGGATTTCCCAAGGTGTGAGCAGGTTGGGCCGAATCATAAATCATGAAATCGCAATAACCCTATTCGGCCTTGGCAAATTCGAGTAAATGAACCAAAACCCTAATCTTCACAGAATATAGCAAACGAAAAGCTTAGGGGCAAAGTCCTATTCGGACGTGGCTACAAAGATGCATCCGACACCCAATCGATAAACAAACACGCACAACAGGGATGATGAAAAACTGGAAAAGGGCCAAGCTAAAGCTAGCTCTATAAATACGAAATCATAATTGAGTGAAGGCCGACCTAAAATGACCATTATTCAATACAAAACACTCAATCATCACGCAAGCAAATGAAAAGGCCAATGATAACCTACCATGGATCAATCCAGTTGAAACTCGAGGTCGAAGAAGCAACCATGAAGTAAACACGTCCTAGCAATGGAAACCTTAATCAGCACCAAACAATCCACGCGCAAGCAACTCAGGATCAATGCTCAAAGCTCGAATGGAGAAAGCACTTCAGACGCCAAGGCAGCAACAAGTGAATGATGGAGTTAAAATGAAGCTTAGAAGGTTTAAATCGACCCATTTAACCACTGAGCAAAGGTACCTCGGTCATTAATGAGTGACAAGACTTATCTGACAAATCCGAAGACCCAAGCTCAAGACGAAATTTTGGAAAATCCCAAGATACGTGGAAATCTGGATGAACACAGATTTCGCAGAAATGTAGAAACCGGGAATATAACGAAGTTCAGGATTTTAGCACAATCTAGGAAAATCCGCAAGAACCAGAAAATCCCAAAGTCAAGCAGAAACCCGGATTCAGAAAATGCAGTGATAAACAGACAGTAAACTAGAGCCCGGGAAAATCCGCAAGAACCGAAAAATCTCGGATTCAGATGAAAACCCAGATTTTGCCTAGAACTCAATTTTACCCAACTCAAGCCTCAAAGCAAGATCAAAGCTAGCAAGACCAACCTGTCAAGACCTCAAAAGAGATAGATCCAATGAAACCAAAGGTCAAAAGACATCTCGAAAAGAGGGTCCCCACTCCAAGTGGGGCGTGTGTGCAAAACTGCACAACACACCACATGTTCCTTTTTGGCCTGTGCATGCTTCTTTTCCTGCAACTGATCCTTATACATGACCTTCTCATTGAATATAACATCTCTACTCCTAATGATTTATTATTTTCATAAACCCATAACCAATAACCAAATTCATCTACTCCATATCTAATGAAGGTACATTTTTTAGAGAAAAGCTTCACAACCAACGGTTTTCATAAATGAATAGTTTACCTTTTTACCTATCCATGCCTCCTCTAGAATTCCACCATACACAATATCAACATGGATAAAAGTTCACAACCAACAGTTTTCATAAATGAATAGTTTACCTTTTTACCTGTCCATGCCTCCTCTGGAATGCTACCATCCAAAGGATTTGAAGGTCCCTTGTTTATTAAATAAACAACAGTATGTACAACATTTTCACAAAAGTGTAAGGGTAGTCCAACATGCAATCCCATGCTCCTTGCATGCTCCATAATGGTCCTATTCATCCTCTCAGACACGCTATTTTCTTGTGGGGTTCTAGGAACTATTTTTTGCCTAAGGATTCCATTCTATGAATAGTAATTTTCAAATTCTTTGTTGCAATACTTGCCTCCATTATTAGATCTAAGATACTTCAACTTTTTTCTTGTCTCATTCTCAACCAAAGCTTTCCACTTTTTAAAGTTTCAATAACTTCTAATTTTTGTTTTAAGAAATAGACCCATGTTTTCCTAGTTGCATCATCAATTAAAGTAACATAATAACAAGTCACCAAGAGAAGATACCTAATTTGGTCCCCATACATCTGAATACACAAGCTCTAATTTCTCACTCTTCTCTTTCCCAACTTTGAGAAACCAGACTCTTTTCTATTTTCCATAAACACAATTTTCATAGAACTCCAAGTCAATCTGCTTTAGACCTGGTAGCAACTTTTTGGAGTGAAGGATCTTCATCCCTTTCTCACTCATGTGCCCAAGTCTATGGTGCCACAATTTTGTTTTTGTCCCTACAACAAGTGCTCTAACTATCTCAGTAGTAATTTTTTTTGTAGAAGCTAAGGTAGAATAAGTATTACCAGTACACAAATACAATGTGCCTACCTTTTCACCTTTAGCTACTACTAATGCACCTTTATTGACCTTCCAGACTTTTTCTATAAAGGTAACTATGCAGCCTTCACTACCCAGTTGTCCTGCAGAGATTGAATTTCTTCTCAAATTTGGAACATGCCTTACCTCCTATAGCAACCATTCATTTCCATTCTGCAACTTGATTTTTATTTTTCCTTTTCCAAAAATTTGGCAGGGTTCATCATCACCCAAATATACCTGTCCAAAATCACCTTGAACATAATCTACAAAATATTTCCTATGGGGTGTGGCATGAAATGAAGCCCCTAAATCTATTACCGGGGAATCATTAACATTATCTAAACATAGAATTAAAGCATCCTACAATTTATTACTTGCAACATTAGCTTCCTTACTATCATCATGTTGTTCATCTCCTTGTTTTCCTTTTCGAGACCAACATATACTTGTCCAAAATCACCTTGAACATAATCTACAAAATATTTCCTATAGGGTGTGGCATGAAATGAAGCCTCTAAATCTATTACCCAAGAATCATTAACATTATCTAAAAATAGAATTAAAGCATCCTACAATTTATTACTTGCAACATTAGCTTCCTTACTGTCATCATGTTGTCTGTCTCCTTGTTTTCCTTTTCAAGACCAACAATCCTTCTTCAATTGTCTTGGCTTTTCCATAGTGCCAACAATCCATTTTTCCTCTAGATTTAGATCTGCCTGTCTTTAACTTCCCTTGTGACTTCCCACAATTTTTTGGGATTTTTCCTCTCTCCTTTTTTCTTCCCCTATTCTCTACAATCAAAGCATTACTTGATGTTGAAGTCTCACCTATGCTTTTCCATCACATTTCCTTTCTAAGGATAACACCAATAACATCATCAAATTTTAAAGTATTTGAACCAGAGATAGAGTTACTTATAGCCATTACCAAGCTATTCCAACTTTATGGCAAAGAAAATAAAACCAAGAGATCCCTCACTTCTTCCTCAAAATTCACTTTTACAAAAGTTAACTGGCTGATAATTGTATTAAACTCATTTAAGTGATCTTTCAAAGATCCACCTTCAATCACTTTTAGATTAAAAATGCTTCATGAGAAATACCTTATTTGAGGCTAAGGTTTTTTCATATAATTTATCCAAATGTTCCATCAAATCCACTAGTGTCTTTGCTTTTGTTATATTGAACACCACAAATGGTGCCAAGCACGACCGAATGGTTCCCAGTGCCTTTCTATCCAGAATATTTCATTCTTCATTAGACATCGTAGCCTCTTTCTTTGTTTTTCCTTGCAATGACCACCATAGATCCTTTTGATACAAATAATCTTCCATTTGCATCTTCCATAATTGATAATTCTGGTCGTTGAACTTCTCAACCTTGAAGTTACCTTCTTCCATTGCTCCCACTCAATTCTAGAGGTTTCCTACCAATCAATCGAAATACACATAGCTCTGATACTAGTTGTTAGGGTTTAGGAAAATTGGAGCAATAAACATTAACAACTATATGCAGATTAAATAACCCAAAAATAACAATGAAGAATAACACAAAAGAGATCAACATAGAAATTTAACGTGGTTCACCCAATATGGGCTACATACACATAAACTCGGCCACCCAATTATTTTATTATCTAGTGAAAAGCATATTACAATCTCGTGAATTACACACACCACAACTTACATCCCAACTACTTATAACAAGCTTTTTGGAAGCTTCCAAAATTAGGGTTTTACAAAGTATTTGCATGATCAATCGCCACATATCAACATATTTGAATGATTTTTCTTACAAGTTTACCAGAGTGATGCACTTGTAGAATTTTGATGCATTTGCAACATAACCGAGCAATGCATATGCTAAAGACTGATGCATCTACAAAATACCAGTCCAACACATATGCCAAACAACGATGCACTTGCACTAATATAGAGCGGTGTATATGCCTGATAGTCTAATGCATGTGCCATGAAAATCCAATGCATATGCAGGTAAAGCAAAGAAATAATATTTGGGGTTTCATCCAAATTTAAAAGTTGATTTGATTTATAACCCTAACTAGTTCTTGTTTGTTGTTTGCTAGTTAGACTAACATTTACAAAACTAGGTGATTTATCAAAGCATGGAGCAAAGTGTTCATTAACATTAAGTCATGAACCATTTTTCAAAATTCCAAAATGTTTATTAAAACTCGTGTGAACGATGACCTAAGAGTGATTTAATTTTCATGCTTTATCTTAGCTCTCACATTTTCCTTTGGGTTTTAAAATGAACAACAATGACTATTCACACTTCAATCTAGGTTTATAAAATGAACACACTTTTTCTTTGGTTGAATTGAACACATCTTAGTTTGGGCTCTAAAATTTACAAACAACTTGCACCTTGAACATGCAGATAAAAATGAACCACAATTTCATTTTGGTGCACTTAAAAAAAAACTTGTCTTCTTTGTTCATTGTGTTTGGTAAGTTGGATGTGTATCCTCTCCCCTCACACCTAGTGTGATCTTGGGTGAAGAGAAACATCTTGGACTTACGTATTTGTTCAATTGTAACCCTATAAGGTTTTGCTACGTATCTTCTCCCATCATGCCTAGTGTGATCTTGGGTGAAGAGAAATATCAACTCCTTTTTTTCTTTTAAGTAGGAGGCATGCCTTGAGATGCATCCACACAATGAAGAACTCAAGGGTTCAACCTCAAACAATGTTTTTGGGTGCACTATTTAATTTTTTTTTAGAGCGAAAGTTGTAGGTCAATCCGTGCATGTAGCACTCTGGACTTGCATGGGTTTCTCAATGCGATGTTCGAGAGGTCGGCGATGTTCACCATGTTCTACACACTAGAAACCCATTTTGTAGAGGCCTAAGAATTTTGAATGTTTTCTCAAAGTGGTGCAATGGAATAGCAAAATTCCATGAATTTACTTGCCATGTACTAGACATAGTTGAGGTGACAAAATCCCTTGCAAGTAACTTTTCCTTCCAAGGTAAGAGGTGTATCATGTATGTGTGCATACTCTAGTTATTCACTATATAGGCATTATTTTATCATGTAGGCCTACTTTGAGAAGATAAACCTAATCTAACCAATAATTAGCATGTGCAATATGGTGTGTTTTCATGTTGAGGCCTTTTAACACCAATTAGTGAGTCCTTATGGAAGAACACATGCAAATCACTTGACTACCTCATTAAGTTAGTTTTACATGTTGTTTACCATGTTTTCAAAGTCAAACATCAAAAAAATTAGGTAAACTTGCATTTCAAAGATCGCTTGAGAAGATTGACACATTTTCTTGATAGTGTGGTGCCTTTGCACAAATTGATGCTTTTGTTTGTACATCAGAGCATTTGCACATATTAGTGTATTTTCCATGGAAAACAAAAATTGAATACTAACATCTTTGTTTGGATAATTCGATGCTTCTATCAAATATTAGCACTTCTTTCAAATACTGATGCATTTGTAGAACAATAGTCTAGCACATTTTCTTGATAGTTTGGTGCATTTTCTTGACAATCTGACCCATTTGCCTAATTTGGAAAACTGCAACTTCAAACAAGAAAAATAAAACTAATTGTATTTTGGTTCCAAAATATCAAACTAATCTGACACTAGTTCAAAATTAAACAAAACCAATCTTGGCTCACTTATATTACTCATCAAACAAACACACAAGGTTAAGGTTCTTCCACATCTTGGTCTTGTCAAAAACGTCTTCTAGGTTTTCAAATAGGATCAACATCAAACAAGTCAACAATTAAACATTAAAGCATCAACCATCAACACATAGCAACTTGAAATATTTGACACCAAAACTTTTAGACTAAGTTTTTCACAACATCAACTAATTTAGCTCTATGTTTAGAAACAATCTATTTCTAGAAATTTAGTTAGATTAGTACACATATTTTTGAAAAAAATTTCCTTGGGGTCACAAGTCTACTCTGAAGGTTTTCAAGTTCATAAACATCAACATCAAAACACATTAATCAAACTTGAGTCTAGGTTATGGTCAAAAAATTGAAAGTTTCATATCATTCACCCATTCACCACATCATACATCATTGTTCCTAAACATATTAGAGGTTATTTTCTAGAGAAATTTGAATCAACCAAGGAATTCTAACAATATCATTCAAAACACACAACTCCTAGGGTTGATATACATTTTATGGTTACAGCAAGATCACAACACAAGAAAAACATGGAGTCAAACCCTAGTGGTTCAAACATACCCATCACAACTAGTGCTAGTGAACCTCTCTTTGGGATGCCTGATTTCAATCCTAGAGGTTTTTCCACTCCATCACACAATCCACCACCATCTCAACCATCACAAGAAACAAGGGTTCAAATAGAAGAAATTACAGACAACCCCCATGAATTCACCATCAAAGAGTTACTTGAAATTCAACAAGACCCAAGATTTCATATCATAAACACTATGTTGAGATTAAACCCTACTCAATATATTCTAACACTTGCACAAGGAGAAACAAAATTTCCCTCTACTTTTTATGTGAACAAACTTAGGGAACAACCATTGTCAAATATTGCGCTATGGGTCAACCTTCTCAAAATGAACCTTTCGTACATAGCATCATCCAACCGATACCACAAACATATTCATCACATTTACCAATTCAACCAACAATCACTAGAGCAGATTCAACTAGTCTTACAAGTCAACATGAAAATCCTAAAGGTCTAGGGAATAATGCAAACGTGGGAATTCAAAATACAAACACCAATGTTCCACCCACATTTCATGCTATTCCTAGTGCACAACAACCTCAAAATCATCCAATATTAGAAGGTCCTCAAATTCAAATTCAACAACCTCAAGGTTCACAATACATATCACAACAACCTCAAGGTCATCCAATATCATAAGGTCCTCAATTCCAAATTCAACAACCTCAAGGTCATCAATTATCACAAGGTCCTCAAATTCAAATTCAATAACTTCAAGGTTCACAACACATACCCCGACAACCTCAAGGTCATCTAGTATCATAAGGTCCTCAAATTCAAATTCAACAAACTCAAGCACATCAAACATCCCAACATCAAGGTCAAGTTTCCCTTCATCAAAATTAAAATATCTCACATCAAAATCTAAAACATCAAGTGTCACAAAATCAAAACTTAGTTCCACAAAAACATGAATACCAAGATTTCCAAGGTCAAAATCAAAACATCCCTCCATCACAACACACTCATAATACCATTCAACTCAACACATTCCACAAAATCAATACATCACACCAAATCAAAACATAATTCCACCTCCACAACACATCATACCATCTCCCTAAAGACAACAAGCTATTGCACAATAACAAGCCTTGAAAACTCAACAAAAACCTTTACAATCTCAACAAGCTTTGCAAACTCAACAAGCTCAACAAGCTTTATAGGCTCAACAAGCTTTAAAATCTCAATAACAATTGTCTCTACAACAACAACAAGCCTTGCAATACAATCAACAAAAACAACAATATGTTAATCCTCAAAAAAATTCAAAAGTCAAAATTCATATGGAGCATATAACACACAACCACCCTCATTATCTCTAAATCCATAATTCACATCATATAACACATACAACAACATGTCATCATTACCAAAATTCAACATATAATTCAACCACCATCAAACAATTCATGACATATGATCCACCATTGAACAATCCTACAGACAACATATCTTCACAAATCAAGACACTCACGTAGAAAATTCAAGATATTCAAAACAAGGAAAACTAAAAAGTAATATGCAATGCAATATTTATGTCCTTTCCCCATTGATCATATTATTGCAATGATACCATTCCCTCTAGGCTTTGAGATGCCTTAATTTGTTAAATATAAGGGGCGTGGTAATCTAGAGGAGAACATTAGAGAATTCTATGTGGCATGCATGGAAGTAGCATAAAATGATTCATACTTGTTGTGTCTCTTCCCAAGAAGTTATGGAGGCCAAGCTATAGAATGGTTTTCACACCTACCTCTACGAATCAAGACATTCCAAGAGATAATCGATCAATTTGTAGCACATTTCTCCTACAATATTGATCAGACATAAGCTTGGAGGAACTCTATACCCTTAAAAAAACAAGGGAGAAGCAATTGCATCCTTTCTACAACAATGAATACATAGAACAGGAAAATGTAAATGGCCAATGCCATATAAGGAACACATAGAGATCATTGCTGGAAATGTGGAAACTAATCTAGCCTTCCAATTAAGAATATAATGTGTGTCAACATATGAGGAACTCATATCCAAGGTTCTTAACATTGAGAGATCTCTCATCACAAAAGGAGCAATGAAAATATACAAAGACAATCGTCCATCGTCTAGTTCTAGTGATAAACCTCATATATGGGCCAAAAATAAGAATGTTACTAACTATAGACACCTAAATTTGGACACTTAATTTATCCAAATTTATCACTTTTCATCTAAACATTCTCTTATCTGAGTTAATTAAGTAATATTACTATTATTTAATTAATACCCTTAATTCTACCAAATCCCTAAGGTATTTAATTAATAATTAAATACTTTACTCTTTTAATCCTCCTTTCATCAAATAAATAAAATAAATAATACATTTATTTAATTCTTCACATGTCATTTTCATCTAATCCTAATCCATCTCCTAATTTCTTCATTAGGGATGTGCACATGCCTAATCCTTGATTAGGATGTGTCACATCCTCCAACTTTTGCAAGTTGGCTTCTAATCCTCATTTATTTTCTAATTACTGATTAATTAATCTTAATCAGTACCTTGGTCAACTCTCTCCATCCCCCAAGGAATTTTTAATTCCTTTTTATTTCTCCAAGAATCCCCTTTTCCTAGGCATCTTTAGAATCTTTGACTTGTCACATCAAGTCACATGTGACAAACTCCCACCTTTTGGGAACATTGTCTTATCCACTAGATTCTTCCAATCATTGTGAATTTAATATTCACTTTTATTCACCCAAGATTCTTCCCATCTCCCAATGTACTTGCAAGATACTTGTCCTTCCTCCACATCATGTACTTCTTCTCCACCTCACTTACACCTCATCTCCTCTTAGCCACTTCACCATCCACATGTCAAGATGTGAGGGCTTGTGAGTTCTCAACCCACCATAGCCCTTCATCTTGACCTTGTTGGATGAATCTCAACAGTTGAATTCTCTAGAGAATTCAAATTCTTCTATAAATACCCCCCTCCTCAAGGGCATTTTCAACACTTTTTTATTTGAGTAACCTTATGCTGCCAATTTTCATTCTCAAGCACTTGTTATCATTTAGCCATCCACTTTGATCATTTTTCACATTCAATCTTTCATCTAGCTACATCACAAGCCATCCAAGGAGCACACAAATCCATCAAAATCAAGGGCCAACCAAGGAGTCTTCAACAGCAAGGAAGGTATAAATCAATTTACATCTTATTTCATCTATTTTCCTTATTTTATCACTCTTTAGGCTAATCTTTGAAGTGTTCTTAGTATTTTTACACTTGCATTTTTAGTTATTTTGCACATTAGAATAGGGTAAAATTCCAAGGTACACACTAACTATGGCGTAGTTGATGTGAAATTTGTGATAAGTGATCCACCAAAAGTGAATACACAATAGAACACACAACCATAAAAAAATCAACAAACTATTAACAATGCAAACCCCTCGAGAGGACCACCACTAGGCAAAAAAATCACCCACAACAACGTAAATATACACCCTTGGGGGAGCCCATCGAAACAGTGTTACAAAAGTTGATTCAATCAAATCTCATAACGCTCTCAGATTTCAAAAACTATCAAGAACCTCAAGTCAAACCTTTGTGGTACAGAGATGAAGATCATTATGATTTTCACAAAATTAAGCAACATAAGACATCAAATTACGTGAAACTAAAGAATGTGATCCAAGACCTTATTCATAACAAAGAGGTAAGTATTGATCAACAACCTAGGAACCAAGACCTTGGGATATATAAGAGCTTAATGCCTGATCATAAAAAGTGAAATGATAATGGAAAGGGGAAAGGTTACCATAAAGTTAGTCATGTGTACAACAGTGTCATAGGAGCATGTGATCATCACTTATCTATTATCATGATAAAATGACATGTTGTTGAGTGTGGGGTCACCACACGAAGAGGAAAGTTAACCATCCAAGGAGCCTTGTCACAACCTAGAACCCCATCAAAGACTAATCCTACAGATTATAGTCTCTTGGATCAATTGAAGAAGACTCCCACTCAGATTTCCATCTTGGAACTCTTGAAAATCTCCCCAGCACATAAGGATATCCTAGAGAAATCCCTTTCATCACCATCTGTACCTAATGAGATTGATACTAATTAATTCCAAGCTATAGTTGGACACATTGTGTCCCACCATATACTTATATTTTCTAAGAATGACCTCCCACTACAGTCATCTCATAACCGTACTTTACACCTTGAGGTCTAGATTCATAAGGAAAAAGTTAAAAGAGTCTTGGTAGATGGAGGTGTTGGCTTAAACATTTGCACCCTTCAATTGATAAAGAACTTATGCTAATCCGAAGATGTAATTGAGAAAGAAAAAGGAGTCACTATCAGAGCTTATGATGATAATGAACAAATTTTTGAAGGAATCATCAAGATACCCATCCAAGTAGGACCAACTATTGCAGAAACAACTTGCCAAGTCCTTGAACTTGATTTACCTTATAACATACTTCTTATTCGATCATGGATTTATTACATGCAAGATGTAGCTTCAACCTATCATGAGTGTATCAAATTTCCATATGAGAACAAGGAAATAACAATTATGGCGATCTAGATCCCTTTTCTATTGAAAAAAATTAGAGGAGAAGTATTATAGGGTGCCACAAATTCCTAAGAATGATGAAGTACCAGTACCCTAGTCCTATGTTAACCCATCTACCCTAGCTTCTACATCTAAATCTAAGGCATCAACATTGAAGAATATGCTAGAGATCAAGGAAATTATCAAGTACACTAGTTGTGGAGATTACAATCTAAAAGACTCTTTTATTGTGGGAGAACTTCCTCTTTCTCCTAGATCCTATGGAAAATCTCAACATATTGAAAATCTGACAAAGACAATCAGATAGCACCTACAACTTTCACAAAGTGGGGTGACCTAAACAAGGAAGTCATTGGTGAGGATACAACATTAGAGTAACCATATCAAGATGAGAAAGAAGTACCTTCCCTTCCCATCGATGACAACAACAAATGGCTTCTATTGATGAAAGGCATGGGATATAACAAAATTGAAAAGCTTGGTCTAAATCACCATGGTTTGCAAGAACCCATTGTTCTTGAGAAACATCCTAAAAATCTTGGTTTTGGATTCACCATGAGAAAAATGACCCTTATTGTCAAGGGTGCTTCTATTAAGGAAGTTGAATCTTCCTCTTGGTTAAACACATCACATAACGAGGACATCGATGACTTCCCCTTGACATTACAAACCTTTTTGAGGATACATGCATTTTCATGATCACCGCCATATCCTTTGAATATTCTAGCCAAATTACCTAAGACTTATTTATCCTCAACTCATTAACTAGGATCAATGAGGACTACCAATTCTTGATTCTTTCAGAAACTATGAGGCTATCTCTAAATTTATGGGGCTTCGAGACCACATACCATTTGGAGATTATAAATCAAGATTTGACATTGAGTTGGATACCCAAGCATACTATGGCAAAATGATTGAATCCCTTATGAAAATAATAACTCGATCTCTAAGTGAAAACCACTTTGTGGCACTTTCTGATCACAAAATAGTCAAATTAAAGAGTGTATTCGAGGGTGAAAACCTCTCTGAGGTTCCCAATGATGAGGGATTCAATATTTCAAGTATTATAACATAATAGGAAAAGTCAACAATATAGGTAGAGACATCTGATCTAGTCAATCTAGGAATAGATGAGGAATGAAAAGTCACATTATATATGCTTCTTCCCTAGATGATGAAGAACAAAAAAACTTGGCAACAATCCTAAGAGAATGAAAAGTTAACTTTGCTTGGTCCTATGCAGGCATGTCAGGGCTAGACACATCATTGGTTGTTCATCACCTCACAGTTCACCCTCAAGAAAACCAATGAATAAGAAGTGAAAAATGGATCCACAAATAGAAATATTGGTCAAGGTCGAGTTATAGAAGTTTTTTGATGTAGGGTTCATCAGATCGATAGACTATCTTGAGTGGATTTCCAAACTAGTTCTAGTTTTCAAATCCATTGGGGGCATCAAAATATGCATGGACTTAAGAGACTTGAATAAGGCATGTCCCAAGGATGAATTTCCCTTACCCAACATAGATATCATTATGGACCTAATAGCTAGGCACAAAATCCTTTCAGGGTAAAAGCACAAAGCTATGTCACACTTTATAAAGGAAATGACCAACACTAATCCAACTTTTAAACTTGAATCACTAAAAAGTGGCATATATGTTTTGAATTTTGAAATGATGTAAACTAGTAAAATATGTATTTTTTAGTATATTTTATGTTTTTATTTTAAAAATAAAAAATAAAAAATTATTTTAAACTAGTTTTTAATAAATTAACACTATAATTTAGTTGCTGATAAAATGCTGAAAAATGAAGTTGCACGAGATATCAAACTTTTTATAGTAAATTCTATTTTTTTTCTTTCAAATTTTTTGTGTGTATTTATAACTTGAAACTTTAGTGCGTGGATTTATTTTTTTCCAATTTTGATAAATATATATTTTTAAATAAATATTAAAATGTGTGTGAAGCAAAAAATAGTTGTTTCCATTAGATGCCAACTTTCATATTAAATATTTATCTAAAATGGAAAAAAAATTATACCATCTTGAAATAGATTCTTTTATCTAGTGCATCATATTTTTTTATTCTTTTTTTAATAAGTTTTAGTATTTTTCCTTGGCATGGTAATCAATCTCATATTTTGTGCTGATAACCTACTTTTAGTAAAAATAATAATTAAACTATTAAAATACTTATATTTTTGAAAACTACACTTATGGATCTACAAAAGGGTATTTTTATATATATTTTTAAATGTTATTTGCATTAGTAGGAGTTAATGAAACTTCAAGTTTTTCAAGTAAATTTCAAAGTGGTGCTCCATATATTTTTAATTTTAGTTGAAAAAGTTATGGAAGTGTCTAACTTAGCTAGAATAAATCTTATTAGATCATATATTTGACCATACTTAAACATTGATAAAAAAGTGTACCCATTCACTCATGGATGGATTCTCAGGGTACAATCAGATATTGATAGCTAAGGATGGTCAACATAAGATAGCATTCATGTGCCTGTGGGGAACCTATTGCTAGAACATAATTCCTTTTGGTCTTAAGAACGTTGGAGCGACATACCAGAGAGCCATGACCCTAATATTTCATGACATGATCCATAAGACCCTAGAGGACTATGTGGATGACATCTTTGATAAGTCTATAACAAGGAAAGAACATTTATAAGTACTAGGAACAATTTTTGATAGATTGGAGTAGTATCAGGTATGGTTGAACCCTAAGAAATGTGTCTTTGGTGTCACTACAGGTAAACTTTTGGGATACATTGTATTGCAAAGGGGAATTGAAGTGGACTCAATTAAAGTCAAGGTGATCATAGACATGCAACCACCGTAGAACCTCAAGCAAATTTAAAGCCTACAAGAGAAACTTCAATCTATCAGAAGGTTCATCGCATAGTTAGCAAATAAGTTCCACCCATTTAGTCATCTTCTTCATAAAGGTGTGGCCTATAAGTAGGATCAAATTTGTGAGAAGTAATTTCAACAACTCAAGGATTATTTAGCGACACCACCCATCTTGATGTCACCAATAGCAAACAAACCTTTGATACTTTACATATCAATTACCTCAGTAGGCCTAGGGGCTCTCTTGGCTCAACATGGTGAAATGGGAAAGGAGAGAGCTATATATTACATCAGCAGAACCTTGGTCAGATATGAACTAAATTATACATCCATTTAAAATATTATTTAGCTGTGGTGTTTGTTTCCAAAAATATTAGGCACTACATGCTCTCTCATCAAGTTAAACTCATCTTTAAGGTAGATCCACTCAAGTAATTATTGTCAAAAGTATACTCTCATAGGTCATGCGACAAAATGGGTAATGATCCTCACCGAATTTAATATAGAATGTGTTGATAAAAAATCCATCAAAGGACAAGTCATTGTTGATCAATTAGCAAAAGCACCCATCTATGTAGAGAATCCTTTAATGTTAGAATTTATTGATGAATCAGTATTCACTCTTAGCACGATAGATCAATGGAAGTTGTATTTTTATGGTTCTTACACACATCATGGGTATGGAGAATGAATTTTATTCATCACCTTGTAAGGTGATTGCATCCCAAAATCATACAAGTTATCTTTACATATATGAATAACATAGCTGAGTATGAGGCCCTCATCATAGGTTTAAAAAATTGTGGTACAATGGTAGATCCAAGAGCTAAAATTTTGTGGAGATTCTTATCTTATCATGAACTAGGTCAATGACAACTACCAAACTAAGGATAACAAAATGATGCCCTACAAGAAGATGGTAGATAGTTTCAGGGACTATTTCATTGACATAACATTTGAATAGATACCTAGAATCAATAATTGAGCAGTAGATGTCATGGCTACTATCAAATTATTACTGGACATGCCTCATAATAGTTTGAAATGTGAGTTCCTCATTGATCAACTTCTCATACTAGCTTTTGAGGTACCTGAATCTAAATTTGTGTGTGAACATGACATATTCACTTACCTTCATAATAGTATCCTCCCATTCAACCTTACCTCTAACCTAAGGAATACTTTTATATTAGAAGAGCATCTTGATTTGTCCTTTTAGGCAATACCCTTTACTCATGAAGTCTCAAAGGAATGCTATTGTGATTTCTTAACCAAGAGGAAGCTTCAACTGATTTAAAGTAAGTACATGATGGTATTTTTGGGTCACATTTGAGTGATGCAACCTTGGCCAAGAAATTATTGAGGATAGGATACTATTAGCCCACCATAGAACAAGAATCCAACTAGTTTGTCAAGAAATGTGTACTAGGTCAACAACATGGAGGCCTCATCCATGCACCAACATAAGAGCTCTTACCTATCACCACACCTTGGCCTTTTTTATAATGGGGACTCAAGCTCATAGGAAAAATCACCCCTAATTCTTCCAATAGTCATAAGTTTATCATCACAGCCACTGAGTACTTTACAAAGTGGATCAAAGCAATACCAATGACCTACATAATCAGGAAGCAAATATCTAAGCTTATCTCAAGAACTACCTCATCTTTCATTATGGTGTTCCTCAAGCCCTTATTGTAGACAATGAAACACCTTAAGAATTATGATTTTTGTGAGATATTTCAATGATTCAATATCCAACATCGCTTTTCCACCCCTTACTACCCCCAAGGAAATGGTCAAGTTGATGCTTCTAATGAAACTATCATTAAGATTTTAAAGAAGATAGTCAATGAAGCTGGCTGTGATTAGAATTTACAATTAAACCCTACCTTGTGGGCTTACCGAACTAGCATCTGCACACCCATAGGTACTACACCCTACTCCTTGGTCTATGAAACTGAAGCAATTTTTCCTATTGAGGTTGATCTCCCATCCCTAAGAGTTTCACTGCAGCATCTTATCACTGATGAAGAGTATAGAGTATCCAGACTAAATGAGCTATAATTATTGGATGAATGCCACCTTGAAGCATTAAATTACCTTTAGGCCTATTATAAAAAAACTCAAGAGGAGCTATAACAAAAATATCAAGGGTCAGTGCTTCTAGGTAGGAGACCTTATCCTAAAAGAGAATAAAAAAACATGCCAGATCAAGACAACAAGGGTAAATTTGAGCCAAATTGGTTACAGCCTTTCATTTTCACAACAACCTATGGATCAATAGCTTATCAAATAGATACCCTTGAAGGAGAACCCTTGCAGAGCCCAACAACAACATACATCTCAAAAAAAATTATGCCTATGGGTATAAAATCCAAAAATCCAAAAACATCAAAAAAATAATAAAATCTCAAAACAAATACGAAAAGGATCAAAATAGTAAAGATAAAAATCATCCTCTAGAAAAAACCACTTTGGTGGTGCTTTGGGAAAGTACCTTGGTGAATACTTGTAACAGGTTCCTTGCGTAAATAGGCATAATCCCCCATTTACCATTGGCTCTTTTTCTTATCCTACATCTTTCATCCATCGCATTCATCTTCCATCTATTTATCCTATTTATTCCTTCATCCATCTATGTGTGTACCATAGCTTGGTATTAAGCAAGTATCTATTCCCCTTTAGTACTACTTGACACATTCCAAAGGTCAGTTTGTCCTTCCTATATTGAAGTTGTCTATCACATCACACTAGGGGTATATTCCTATATTTGCATCAAATCGGGTTCTTGTATATTCCCTTAAGGTTATTCTCAAAAATAAAAAAACATTCGAAACATCCTCAAAATATCAAAAACATTTGAAACATCCTCAAAATCTCAAAAGCATATCAAAACATTTGTAAAGGTTCAAAAATCTCAAAAACATTGAAACATTTGTAAAGTCAAAAAGTGCAAAAACATCCAAATTATCTTCAAAATATCAAAACATCCAAATCATCTTGAAAAATCAAAAAAATACAAATCATCTTGAAATTCCAAAAACATCCAAATCTTCTTGAAATTCCAAAAACAACCAAATCAAATCAAAACCCCTAAAAAGGTCAAAACATTGAAAAACCAAAAACACTTGTTGAAGTATGTTGCATTTGTGCATGTACATAGCCAAGGCCATCATTGATCCATCCCTGAGGCTTGGGTTAGTCCTTTAGCAATATGTCATAATAAACTAACAATCCATCAATATTTATATTTTATCAATAAATGGGCACTAGTAAAAAGTCTGTCAAACTATGTTGTCTCTGCGCATTTACATAGACAAGGCCATCTCTAATAAGCCCTCAAGGCATTAGGTCAACCCCCCTTAGGTCTTGTTCTTGGTCT
This sequence comes from Sequoia sempervirens, assembly GCA_007258455.2. Classification (NCBI taxonomy): domain Eukaryota; kingdom Viridiplantae; phylum Streptophyta; class Pinopsida; order Cupressales; family Cupressaceae; genus Sequoia; species Sequoia sempervirens. The sequence goes on along the minus strand of VDFB02058242.1, from coordinate 648,477,956 downwards.
AACCTTGGAAAATACCAAAAAAAAATCAAAACGTTCATGAAATAAAAAACAACATCAAATATCTTCATAAACCCAAAACAACCTCAAATAACTTGAAAACTTAAACATTCAAATAAACTCAAAAAGTTCAACAATAGCCTTGAAACATTGTAAAAATTTAAAAACACTGAAATATTAAAAAACAAAATCACCCATCCCATTTTTCTTTCACTTGTAATAAAATTTCATCCCTAATAAATTGATTGTTACCCTCAACCTTTGGTAACAAAAATGGAAACAGGTACACCAATCAGTGAAACACAAACTTTAAATGTAAAAGACTTAAGTCTTCATCATTGTTAAACATGTCGGTTAAACATTTGTATCAACAACATATCAAATAGTTAGAATTAGTCAAAACATCCAATAACATATCCTAAGGATACATCTTTCCTACAATAGACATCATCATTGGAAAAAACCTTAATCACATCACTTTGGAAAGAGAGATGAATATCATTGACTGTTTGTTCATTTTGATCTTTTCTTATAATTTATATTATCGGTCCATTCTAATGATTTCTCAATGATGTCTATCAAAATGATTTAGAGGAAAAGGAATAGGGAATTGATCATTTCTTTCATTTTTTTTGCTTTTTGGATATTCTTGTAATACGACCTTGGCGAATACTTGCCTTGCGTGTACGGGGGTAGTCTCAAGTAAAATAATGGCTAGGACATATTAGGTTCTTCATACCTTTTTGTGTGTTAGTTTTCTTACTTTGATGGCTTTATTATTTCACATGATCAAACAAGGTTTTCATATGTTAGGTATGGACAAAGACACTCTTATTTGTTTATAGAGTCAAATTCCATGCATTAGATACAATGTTATCCTAGTTGTCAATACCTTGGTGCATCGTGTTTATTTTCTATATCAAAAATAAGGAATGTTATGATGAATACAACCTAATATGAGAAGCAAATAAGTATCATCTATCCTATCTCATCACATATCCAATAGTCCTAAATAATTATAGGTTTGTTGGAGTTTAAAATTAATCTAAAAAATAAAGGTTATTCAATATCCATCTCATTCTTCTAGCTTATTCTATACATGCTAGCATTTCCAACATGGTATCATGATATTCATACAAAAAGTGAATAGCATAAATTCATCCATCCCACATCCACAAACCGTCAACAAAATTATTGCGTATCATATGAGAAAAGATATAAAAAAGTAGATCATACATATTCATTGCATTTTCATACATCCTATATACATGAATCCATATTGCATCACATCATATCATAAGCATAAGCATCTATGTCATATCATCAACATAATAAAGGAAATCATCATTATAAATCATATAAGCATACCATAACATTTGCATCCATATCATAATCATAATGCATCCATGCATACATAATATAAGCATAAGCATGAAATGAGACATCACAAGTATAAATGACGCATTCGATCATCTCATATATATATCAAAAAAATGATTTTCATGATAGTGTGGACCAAGGATCATTAGTGTGGTTCGATTACGCTTGATCCATGATGAATCGAAGCATAATTTAGCCACTAAACCTCAATCACAAACAAGATCATTCAAATTGAAAGTTAAACTAAGAATTTATTGAAACTAAAAGTTACAAACTACTAAAAAAGTTAAATTCTTACTCCAATCCATTTGAAACTTATCTTGTTTTAGAATCGGTGTCGTGTTGATGTGGAACAATGACGCTTTCCCAATCCCATGATTTGTAAGCCTGTTTCAATCGATTCTATCAAAGAGAATCAATGAAACCATTGTGATAAATGGATGAAAACCTGATTTATGCTAAATTAACATGATTTTATGCTAAAATTGATCTAAGCATGCAATTGCTAAGCTAATCTAAGCTAATTCTAAGCTAAAAGATGGAAAGCCTAATTTATAAACAAACTAAGATGGATGCATGGAAGCCATTAATTGATGTTTTAAGCTATTATGCAACTAAAATGAAGTAAAATAAACTAAAAGTGAGTAAATTGAGAGTGTGAATGCAAGTTAGTTCAACAACATTAGTTTACAATTGAAAGATGGATCCATTTGTCTCCAAATAGTGTTCTATTTATAAGAGAGCAAATGAGAAGTAGAGGGTTGAGATTGAAAAGATCAATAAACGGTCAAGAATGGAGGAAATAGGAGGCATGGATCATGGATTCTCATCAATGGATGAGAATACAAGATGAGAATTAATCAAGGGCTCACATTTGTTCCAAACAAACACACTTTTGACCTGCACACACAGGTCACAAGGTGACTTGCTCAAGAGGTTAAAGGTTTAGCTTGTTTAAGAAGCCAAGTGAGATGATTGGAGGAGAGAGAATATTCTTTGGAATATTCTCATGGGTGAAGATAAAGATGTTTTGCAAATTAAAAGAAATTTTTAATTGTGCAAAAAAAGATAAGGAATATTCCCCTTTTGGAGGAAAATTATTTTAATTGTTAATTAAACAGGGTTTAATCACACAATTAGGGGATTAGAAGAATTAAAGGGATATTCATTAAATTAAATGATTTAATGAATGGGGGAGAGATGAAATGATATTTAATTAAATAACTTAGGGTTATTTGATTAATAAGATGAGTTAGGGAATTAAATTAAATACTTTGATTTATTTAATTTAATGAGATGAAGTGTTAGCGTGAAAGGGGGCGAATAAACCCGATTTGATGTGTGACGTTAATAGATCAAAAATAATGCTATTAATTAATTAGCTAGGATAACTCGATTAATTAAGTGAAAAGAGGATGGGTTTCAAGAGGAAATGATGTTAGTAAATCCGATTCAAGTGTATGATATCATCTAGGACATTTTTTAGTGTTACATTTTTCCCCTCTTTGAAGCGAGGTACTTGTTGCTTCGGTTCAAAGAATTATGCTCCTTGGATAATAATTGTTGCCCAAATCTAAAAGTAATTTTTATTTTATTTTTTAGATGCCCCAGTGGAAGGATAAAGTTGATTCCCTACCCCTTTGAGAAATTAGGCGAAAATTTTGAATTTTGGGTTGATTTCTCAATAAAGATGAAAAGCTAGCCTAGGGGTCCAAAAAGGCTCCAGGATGCAAGAATTATGCCAAAAATGCAAAAAACAATGCAGAATAAGGTTCAGTTTGGAAAATTTGCCAAAAATAATGATAAACCCTAGCTTTAAGGTGAAATTAGGGAAAAAACCCTAATTTTCTAGCTTAAATAAGCCAAGAAGGGTCACTTTGAATTCATTTGTGCATTCACACCTTGGAGATTCTTGTTGTTTTGATCTTTGACCCTCTGACGAAATGGCATGACGAGAGCTCCCTAGGAACATTTCTGATAGAGCTCGAGAGTATCAATGGATTCCAAGCTTAGGACCACTGGTATGTAACTCCAAACTTGATTTGAAATTTGACCGTTTGATGCATTTATTTCTCTTTAAAGTTTAAAATTTGGTGGCATCACTATATAGCAATGCCCATTTCAAAAATTGGTGATGCTAAAATGATTTATAGCGATGCATATGTATATGGTGATGCACTTTGTGATTTAAAATTAGGGTTTCTAATTTTAAATTACAACACATACTTATATAGCAATGCATCTGTCGATTTGAAAACTAGGGTTAGAGTTTCCACAGTTTAAATTGTGATGCACATATATATGGCGACACACTTCGTAATTTGCAATTTGAAATGCCTTCGGGTGTTAGAATTTGAAATTTAAATATAGTGATGCTATTGTGGATTTTGAGCTGAAAATTCCAAATTGAGTCAAAAAAATTTCACGTCATGTGCTTCATGAGTGGAGGAGGTAATTGCACCATTGATGTCACCCGAGCACAGGCCCACTGTGTTGGAGAGACTGGGCGATTTGTCCAAGTTACGATAGGAGCACCTGGTAGAGATCAACCTTTGTGTACATTGCATATGTGCCCATCATCCGGACTCATCTAGCGATGATGACTACTTTGTGTGAGAGATGGCACAATGAGACCTCATCATTTCACCTTCCAACTAGCGAGGTGACAGTGACCTTGGAGGATGTATGGTGTATTTTGTGTTTTTCGATACATGGCAAGCAAGTGATCTTTGATGTCGATGTTGGGTATGACGCATGTCATGAGGTGATGGAGTTAGAGAAAATTGCCTAAGTCACATCATAGATCGACCTCAAGATGTATAGAGGTCACGTGCCCACATTTTGATTGATCATTGCAGCCATCATTTTAGGTTTGATTGCTCTTGATAGATGCAGCAGAGGGTTTAGCCCAAGATGGGGCCTAGCATGGCACCAAATGCTTCAGAGGAGGACACTTTTTACATCGGGGCCAATGATGTTGTCCTCACTATATCATGATATACATGACTTTGTTTATTACAACATGCAAGCCATTGGTGCAGGAGTGACTCTGGTTCATATTTGGGCATGGGAGCATATCGTTATGCTCCAACTGATAGTACATATGGCAGATATTGAGCCAGATGATCCTATGATTTGGTGGTACAAAGGTGTGATCACTCTACAATACACTAGATAGATTGGGCCCCCCTACTAGCATAGGGTTTTAGATGACATGATAGTTTTCAGGTGGCGTCTATGGCTACAGATGCCACCATGGTATAACAATGCTCAATAATTATTCTTCGCGAGACAAACCTGATACATGTAGGGTCACAAGCATACCATCATTGAGTGGTATCTTCCAGATAGAGTGGCAAGGCAATTTGGAGAGCAACAGGACATGCTAGATGACGCCTATAGGGCTATTTTTGCACGGTTTGCTTTCGAGATTCCCACATGGGCACCTACCATTCCAACTCCAAAGTTGGTGGAGGGATTTAAATAGTTGGTGGCTTAGCCATGGGCCTATGATCAGGGTTAGGTAGTAGCACATACTACACCTACTTATGATGCTTGGTTCACACCTCCGCAGTGACTGACAGACCTAATAAGTGCTCCTCCACAAGGGAGGCCTAGAGGTAGGGGAGTCGGTAGAGGCAGAGGATAAGGTGGCCAGGATGGCCATGATGGATAGATTATGGGGGCTCCACTAGTTGAACAATAGCCTCTGATTCAACAACAAGTGGGACAATAATAGGAAACACCACCACCACCACGAAATCCTAGAGATATATAACTCTGACAGTTGTAGCAGTTGGTGCAGGTTTTGATAGGTGAGTGGGATTAATTCTGCCAATTTTTTTTGGATATTACTATTGAGCGAGATTAGGCCAGACAGTAGGTGGTGGCTATTACAATAGAGAGGGACCATGCCTGGTGGTATTTACAGGTTGTGACATCAGAGAGAGAGATCAAGAGATCGGGCGGCAACACCAGTTAAAGGCTATGAAGGAAACTAGCCAGGGAAGGGTTGTATCTGCCAGATTATACATAGAGGTCGTGACTGAGGTGTCATATTATAGGATGCATTATCACTGAGATGTGTAGCACCCTTGAGAAAACCTAATTATTCACAATGTAGTGATGCATAGCCCAAGGCTGAGGATCAGCCAGAGAGGCAGGCCGAAGAAGGTAACAGCCATCAGGGCTAGCCTGATTTTGTATAGACACTTTTTGATTTTGTTTCCCCATTCTTTCATAGATATACATTGATGAGATCCTTTTTGATAGCCTTGTGGATATTGGACTTATTATTGATATACATACACTGATCTAGATTTTGTATCATGGATTTCATTTTTTGATATATATGATATGGATATGAATTCTATATGATGTGTTCATCTTATTTTATGCTTATGATGTAGGGATGCATATGATATGAGATGTTTATATTTGATGATGTATGGATGCACTTTTTCTTATTCCCATGCGATATGTGATGATACATGAGATGAAATGAGATGGCTGCAATGTTATATTATTTTTCAGTATCTTTTCATGATATGCCATGTGATATGAGATGCAGATGTTATGGATACATTGTTTTTTTGTGTATTTTCAATGCAGTTTTATGATGTGATGATTATGTATGCATATGGATGTATGGATGGATAATGTATATGTTATGCTTCATGATATGATATATGATGTATGCTTGTGCAACAATTTATGTTTAGAATAAAAAATCTATATTATTCATCACAACTTAAATGATGATGCAAAATGTATGATGTATGATGTGATATGCTATGATAGTCCAAGATGGATGTTTTATGATTATGCTATGATTATGAAATGCATGTATGCTAATGATTTGTGGATGCATGATGGATGCATTGATGATGTTTTTGTTGACTGTCATGATAGAAGGTTAGTGCGAAGAGAAGATAAAAGAAACAAGAATGAATGACCATTGATTTTGATGATTGCTTCAAAAGATCCGACAAGTCTATGATCCACTGAGACTTTAATAGAGATGGTGAAAAGAAATGCATGATGAGGATGAATGCAAGATGATGAGTTTCTCACATTTTGGGATTTGTATTTTCCATCATTCCTTATTGTTTGATATAACACATAGACACGATGCATCAAGGTATTGATAACTAGGATGACATTGTATGTAGTGGAATGTAATTTGACTCAGAAAATAGATAGGATAGTTCCTGTTCACATCTTGACATACAAAAACCTCGTTGGAATGTAAGTTAGAAGCTTATAATATATTGGACCAAAGCATATGCAATATTCAACAACGTAATCCAAACAACCTTCCTACACACAACTAAGCAAGTGTGCGCCAAGATTATTTTACAAGAGTATCCACAGGCACAACAAATGATAGATCATGATAGATGCCCCATTCCTTTCTCTCTAAATCATTTTGATAGGCATCATTGAGAGGTCCTCAGAATGGGTCATTAAGATAAATCATAAGAAAAGATCAAAGACAAACAGACAGTGTTATCTATATCTCTTGCCTGGTTTAAGTTTAGCTAAGGTGATGCCTGATACTAATGTCCATTGTAGGAAGAATACATCCTAGGACATTTTGATCAGGTGGTTGCTTGATGTTAAGATGATGATGCTAAGATGAGTCATTGATATATACTTCATTGACACATTTACCTATGATCTAGACTTTAGATTTTAACATTTAGGTTCTCACTTTACGACTTGCTAAACCTATTTTCTATTTGTTTTTCCAAAGGGTGAAGGTGATGATCAAATTATTATGGATGAAAGTTTATTACGAGTGAAAGCGAGATGGGGTGGGATTTTTTGGAATATTTCAATGTTTTTGGTATTTTGAAAATGTTTTGAGGTTAATTTTGGTATTTTTTGAAAGGTTATGCGGATGTTTTGGTTTTTTAGGGTTTTCAAGTGTTTTCTAATATTTTTGGATTTTTCAGTATTTGAATATTTTTGTGTTTCTCAATATTTGAATGTTTAGGAGTTTTTCTGAGTTATTTGAATGTTTTTGGAGATTTTTGATATTTGGATGTTTTGGGGATTTTCCAAGATTTTACAAATATTTAGGGATTTTCAAGAGTTTCGATCAATAACCTAGCCTAAAGACCTATCTAGGGATTTTTGAGAGTTTCGACCAATAAACTAACATAAAGACCTATTCTAGGGGTCTTGAGGGTTGATCAAAGATAATCCTTTCCTACGTTATACATGCAGAGACCACGTAGTTTGATCGACTCAACTTATTAACAAGATGAGATATGAACATTTTAGAGATGTCAGTTTATTATGACGAACTTCTAAAGGATTGACCTAGGGTGTCTCAGGGGCACATCAATGATGGCCTTGCCTATGTTCAAGCTCAGAGACAATGTAGTTCAACCATAGGAACTCTATTTTTTATATTTTTCAATGTTCGAACTTTTTAGGATTTTGATGTATTTGGATGTTTAGGATTTTCACTTTACAATTTTTTGATTTTTTTTGGATTTTAGCTGAATAGGATTTTGCAAATGTTTTTGGATTTTCTAATGAATGTTTTGTGAATGTTTTTGGGATTTTCGATGAGATTTTATGATTTTTTTGGTATTTTGATGAGATTTTACAAATATTTTTGGTATTTTCTAATGACCATAAAGATATACAAGAGCCCGATATGATCCATAACGAATTCCCCCCGATGTGACACTCACAATGACAGGAGCTCAACCTCAATAGGCAGGATGGATTCTGATCTATAGACCAAGGAGAAAGAAGTTGCACCAGTAGGTGTGCGAATACTGGTTTGATAGGCCCAGAGAGTAGGATTCAATTGTGGATTCCAATCACAACCAACTTCATTGGTTATTTTATTTAGTATTTTCAGGGCATTTTTGTCTGTAGCCTTAGCTTGGCCATTGCTTTTGTGATAATATGGGGTAGAGAATCAGTGTTAGATATTAAATATTTGGCAGAGCTCCTTCACATCCTAATTCTTAAAGGGTGTTTCTTTGTCTAAGATGAGGGTTTGTGGAACACCATAACAATAGATTAAATAGTTCAGGATAAACTTTGCAATCTATTTCCCCATTATGTAAGTCATGGAAATGGCTTCAACCGACTTAGTAAAGTACTCAGTGGTGGTTATGATAAATTTGTGGCCATTGGATGAGGTTGGAGTGATTTTACCTATGAGTTCAAGCCCCCACTACAAGAAAGGCTAGGGTTTGGTCATGGGTTGCAACTCTTGAGGTAGAGCATGAATCAGATCTCCATGTTGTTGATATTGGACACACTTCTTCATATACTAATGAGATTTCTTTTCCATGGTCAGCCAATAGTACCCAGTCCTCAATAGTTTCTTAGCTAATGTCATATTGCTAGAATGGGACCCACATATGCCATCGTGTACTTTTGTTAAAGAATTTAAGGCTTCCTCTTGGTTAAAACATCATAGCTATGTCCCCTCGATGCTTCAGTGATAAAGGGTATCACCTAAAATCATGAATCGAGATGCTTTTTTAACAAAAAGTATTTTTAAGGTTTGAGGTGATATCGGATGGGAGAATTCCTTTGCTTAAGTAGGTAAAGATTTCATGGTACCATGGGGATCCAAGACCAACAATGACACACTAATTTTGATTCAGGGATTTCAAAAGTTTGTATGAGAAGTCATTCTACTAAGAATTCACATTGGAGGACGTTGTTTGGCATGTCTAGTAATGATCCAATCATCACCATGGCATCTACTGCTCTATTTTTTATGTGAGGAATCTGCTCAAAAGTTATGTCTATAAAAAGGGTCCTTTAGATTTTCCACCATCATCTTGTAAGGAGTGAGCTTGTCATCCTTAGTTTCATAGTCATCATTGACTTGGTTGATAACCAGCTATGAGTCTCCATATACTTTTATTTCTTGAATCTGCCAAAGAACTGCTATCCTTAGACCTATGATTAAGGATTTGTACTTATCAATGTTGTTAGTATAGGGGAATGAAGGTTGGTATGAATTTGGAATGCAATCACTTTGAGGGGTGATGAAAATAGTGCCTACACTAGATCCATTTTGTGTGAATGATCCATCAAAGTACATCTTCCATTGAGCTGTGAGATTGATAAGGAACACTGATTCATCTGGGAACTCATATATCAAAGGGTTATCTACATAGATGGATGCCTCTGCTAGTTGGTCTACGATCACTTGTCCTTTTATTTCCTTGCACTCTACATACTCTATGTCAAACTCTATTAAGATCATCACCCATTTAGCCATTCACCCTGTGAGAGTTGCTTTCGATAATAGGTATTTGACTGGGTCAATATTTGCAATAAGTTTGATTTGATGTGACAACATGTAGTGCCTAAAATTTTGTGAAGAAAAAAATACTGCTAGGGCTTTCTCAATAGGTGAATAGTTCATTTCATAGCCTACCAAGGTTCTACTGATGTAGTAAATAGCTCTTTCCTTTCCATTTTCATCATGTTGTGCCGAAAGAGCTCCTAGTGCTACTGGTGTTGCTGAGATATATAGGATCAATGGCTTGTTCAGTATTGGTGGCATGAGCACTGCAAGTGTCAATAGATAGTCTTTGATTTGTTCAGTATATAGTATTGGTGGCTTGTAAGTTATCCCTTTATGGAGAAGATGCAAAAAGGGGTGGATCTTATCTGATAGTTGCATTATGAACCTCTTGATGGACTGTAATCTTCCTTGTAACCCTCTCATCTACTTTAGCATTTGTGGTGGTTCCATTTCGAGGATGGATTTTACCTTTGTTGGATCAATTTATATCCCTCTTTGTGAGATGATGAAGCCAAAAAGTTTCCCTAATGTGACCCCAAAGACACACTTTTTTGGATTTAGCCTTACTTTGTATTCTTCTATCCTGTCAAAGATAGGTCCTAAAACTTGTACGTGCTAACTCTTTTTCTTTGATTTTTCCAAAATATCGTCCACATAATCTTCGATTGTTTTGTGGATCATGTCATGGAAGATGAGGATCATTTCTCTTTGATGGGTTGCTCCTGCATTCTTTATCCCGAAGGGCATCACATTCCAGCAATAGGTTCCCCATGGACAAGTGAACACAGTTTTGTGTTGATCTTCCTTGGTGATTATGATTTGATTATAGCCTAAAAAACCATCCATTCATGCCCAACTATTAAGTCCATAATGAGATCAATGTTAGGAAGAGGGAAATCATCCTTCAGGCATGCCTTGTTTAAGTCTCTAAAATCAGTGCATATTCTGATGCCCCCAGTGGGTTTTGAGTCTAGTATCAAGTTTGAAACTCACTCAGGATAATCTATTGCTCAGATGAATCCAACATCAAGCAACTTTTGTAACTCAAGTTTGACCAAGAGTGCTATTTGAGGGTGCATCTTCCTTAATTTCTATTTGACTATCTTGGCTTCAGGATAGACTACTAATTGATGCACAACTACTTTAGGATCAAGGCTTGGCATATCTGTGTATGACCATGCAAAGTTAGCTCTTTTCTCTTTTAGGAATGCTGCTAGGTTCTTATGTTCTTCATCCAACAAGGATTCAACATAGAAGGTGATCTTAGGTGCTTCTTTTGTTCCCACGTTGACTGGTGTGTCTTTTTCTATTAGGACTACTGACTTTTCTAGATGCATTGCACTAAGGGGGAGATTGAATCCCTCATCCTTGGGCACCTCAGAGAGGTTTTCACTATCGAATGCATCCTTTGTTTTTACTATTTTAGGATCAGAAAGTGCCACAATGTGGTTTTCACTTAAGGATTTGCATGTTAGTTGCATTTCATTAATTTTGCAACTAAAGACTTCAATCATCTCCCCATAGTATGCCTCTATATCTGTAGACACTAAAAATTGTCTTAGGCCTGCTACTCTAATTTTTGTCATAATTCTTATTTTCATTTTCATAATTAAATAATGTTAATTATTTAATTATTGTCTAAAGTCATTTGTCCTCTATTAATTAAATAACTTTAATTATTTAATTAATTCATTCTTACCTTTATTCCTTCTTGATTAATTAATTAAATATTATTTATTTCATTATGTCACTAATTAAATATATCTTCTTTCTAAAATTAAATAAACTATTATTTAATTTCTTCTTATGACACTTTCAACTATAATTAAATAATCATTTTAAATTATTTAATTATTCCTTAGCCTTCTCTCCCTTTAATTAAATAAATCTTTGTTTATTTAATTTAATCTCAAAATCTTGAATGTTGAATTAAATCATTATTTAATTCATAAAAAGATTTATTCATAACATACTCCTCTATTATTAGATAATCTCTTTGTTATCTAACTAGTCATTTATCACTTATGTCTAGATCTAAATTGATCATTCAATTATCTAGTGAGATAATATTTCTTTATCTCTAACAAATAGTCTTTATGTGTTGATCACTTCGTCAATATCATATTTTGCATGCAATCTTTATTCTTCTATGTCTAAACTAGTTTCCACCAGTGATTAAACTATTATTTAATTTAGTCTCCACCATTTATGCTTTATCACTTACACTAATTTAACCCTAATCCTATTATATGTCACATATTTTAATCTTAATCATCGATTTATCTTTTAATCTAAGCTTGTCATTTGAAAATCAATTTTCTATAAATTCGCTTTATCGCTATCATTATTAATCCTCCCAAGATCTTATGAGTTTTGGAAGCAACTTTAGAATCTTCAATGTTTTCTATTACCATGATCATGAGGCCATACTTGCATGCTTAATGAAAATATGAGGGCGAGTATCATACAACGGCGAAATGGAGAAGGATAATGGAGGTTATTCATGGAATTGAATGTATGTTTGGTAAAATCCTTTGTTTATACATGTTCTTATTATTTTACATTGTTCTTGATTAGTTAGCTTGGGTTTAGTTTAAATTATTCTTTGAATTGCTTAACCTATGAATTTTCCCTTATGCTACATCTGGTGAACCTGACGTGAAGACACTGTCTTCAAAAAAACTCAGAAATTTTGATTTTTGTAGGAACATGGTATAGATCAACACATCTAAGGCACAAAAAAATGCATCTATGGCTTCCTGTGATGCATTTGGCTGTTAAAAAAAAAATATTTCCAAAATTTTGAGTTTTCATTTAAATTGTAGCTTTTCATTATGACTAATTTGGAGTTTGCAACATGTGATCTTGTGGAGTTAATATAGATTTTGTAGGACGATTTCTAGAAGACAAATATACAAACTATTTTTGTAGGACAATTGATGAAGACAAAGATTCAAACTACTAATGAAATATAATACAGGGAGTTTGTTGAAGATTGATTTTGAAACCGATTGTCTAATTAGCTTAGATCATATTTCATTTGGTGCTTAAAATAAATGATTGTTTACTGTGTTTGGTGCGTTTGCACATTTTGTTTAGATTAAGAACCAATTCAATAATAAGAGTATCATCTCCCCTTCTACACTTGTGTGATCTTAGGTGTAAGATAAATTGTTATTAACTCTAGAACTGGGCCTTGCTTGGTGGGAAAAAGTACTCACCCTGAGGTGACTCAAATCGGCAATGAAGCTAAAGCCAAGCTACTCCTAACTAGTAGACAAATGTGAATTCTAATGGAAAATTTAGCATTACAGGTGCATATTTGTTGTAAAGACAAGTTAATCTTGCCTCATGTATAACCACTTGAATAGGTTCCCTTATTAAAATCCATTTGTTTTTAGATTACCAAAATCCCTCTATTTGTTGGTGTAAGAGGTCAGACATCTGAAGTCACCCCACATACTTGCAATTCTTAGTAGAGATGAAGAGTTTGTCATAGGAGATTCATGAGAACTCAAACCTTGGATAACCCATAAAAGTGAGTGTCATTGAGGGGATCTAGTGTGGTCAAGCTTCTAATCATCCACTTTGAATAAGCACAACTAGAGAAATCCAAGTGGGAACATAATGGATATTGTCCTAGCCAACCATAGGAATTGTACTTGTATTCTTGAATTTAAAGGTTTTCACATAAAAACCAAACTAAAACAAAGTGTTTTATGACTATCTTCTATTTTCCAAATTTTGATCAAAATTAGACTAAAAAAAACCTACAAATTTACAGTAAACCACATCTGCCATAAAGAATCACATATGTTGAAATGAACCATATTTGTTACATAGAAATCTGCATTTGGCATATTGAGTTGCATCTGTTACACATAAAAACTGCATCTACTACTCTGAGTCACAAGTGTCAGACCTACAACACATCTAAGACTAAAAACTAAATATGAAAACCTATGTGATGCATCTAATTTGATGATCCACATTTGTAGTCTAGAATGACGCATCTTCCTATCACAAAGTTGTGACATAATTTACCAGTAAACTACATCTGATACTATAAACCATATTCGTTAGTTTATGTGGCGCATCTTTGAACCTAAACCAAAATTTCTTGATAACCAAAAAAAAAATTCCACTGCCACAGTTTGAGGTCAAACAATCAAAACTAGTCTTTGATTATCCTTTCACAGTGATCTCTAAATAGAAACCAGAAAGATTTGCTCATAATTTTCATCATTGCACCTTTTAGTATCATTTAGCCATAGCAATAGACATACTAGTTGCATTTTAGGAGTACTATTTATCTTCATATCAATCATACTTTTAGGACAATCACCTTTGCATATTTTAGAATAGGCCAACTTTCCATACTTTGGATAAATCTTTGCTTCAACGAAACTTGTCATTGAAACTAGTCACTTGTCACACTTGTTATCTTTTGTCATCTTGATGAGTCTTTCTAGCTCGTCAGTCTAGTTTGGAAACTCACTTTATCTCTTGGTCTTAGTCTCAGAAAAGGTCTCTTGAAAAACTAAATTGAAGCCTTGGTTAAATGTTAGATGGTTGGTAACCTCTTTTCAAAACTCCCAAAATTGATTACCTTTAAAATCTTGCCTATACTTTTTCATACTTAGACACAATAATTTTAGGACAACATCATTTTAGACTTTCCTAATTTTCCAAAAAAGACCAAAAATATAGTTGCATTAGCATTTATTCCTTATATCCAAGAAAATCCAAAAACATAGACTAAAATCATATCATTCATAGACATAGTTCTGCATCATCTGCATTTTGAGCATATCTTACATTGTCGAAACAAGGTCCAAAAGGAAACAAAGAGAAACGGATGATCCACAAGACTTTATCAATTCATTTTCAAACCCCCAATCAGGGACATCAAGGCCTCACAAAACCTTATTGGGAAAATTTGTCACTAGAGACCAACAACGACACATTATAATTGAAGACTTAGATGTTCCTGCCCAAGATCCAGAATTTTCCTCTTTTGTAGATGAATACTTAGCACAAGATCCTCAAAAATATCTAGCAAAAATTTTAGTAGAAGGTGCCTCATTACCTTCTGGATTTGACATTCACACATTGCAAACTTCATCTCCCCAAGGTAAAAACATGATGACATCTAGTGCCTCTATCCCTCAAGTAACTATAGCTATACCATTTGGAGTACCTGCATAGAGTGCCACAACTGTACACACATCACCATTTGGTACATCAAACATGACACAAGGCATTAATTTTACCATATGAGCATCATCATCAAATACCTTTGGAACCAATACTCTAAGAAAAAGGCATAAGGTTAGAATAAACACAACAAATTCTATACCAAACATCAATACCACTAGTGTCATTCCAAAATTAGGAGTTTCACCAATGGGGCACATGTTGTGTAGTTTTTCACACACACGCCCCGCTGAAAGTAGGGACCCTTTTTTTCTTTCATTCCCAGTGTTTTGTCCCTTTGATCTAGAGGATTTACTTTGGTTTGGCATGATCTTGAATGTTTATCTTACCTACTTTGGTGATCCCTCTGTGATATTCATTGAAAATCTCAAGTTTTGGACTTAGTTTGGGTTTTTCACTGCTTTCGGGAAAATCCGTTCTTGTCAGAATTCCCCAGATCCTCTCATAACCCGATGTTGTTTGCATCGCCCTGTGGTTTGGAATCTCTTGGTCCTTGTAGAATTCCTTGGTGGTTGGATTTTTTTGAATGTCCGTTATCTTGTCAAATTCCCAAATTCTGGTCTTGGTGGTCTTATCGATTGCATTTATGGTCATTTGTACGACTTTTGGGTGAGGTATTTAATCGAGTTTGGGGAGTTTTTATGCCATTATGTTTTATCATTCACTCTCTTTGATCTGAAGTGCTCGATCTGGTGGTGCTTGGCTAGATTTGGCATGTTGAACCTACAAATTGTGGGATTTGGTAGTTATCTTTTGGGCGTCATAGTTGTTGTTGCTTGCTCGAGCATTTGGGATTGTTGTTTGTCATTGCTATAATTGACTTGCATTTTATCAATGGCAGAATCAAGTAAGGCAATGACAAGTGGAACCAAGGGTAGAGTGGTGGATCCAAGTACAGAGGGGTCTTCCATTTCTAAAGTAGAAAGAATCAAGATGGACATCAAGAGCAAAATTCATGAGAGCAAGCTTACTTCCGTCTAGTCGGAGGTAACTGATACTAATGTTGGACTATTGGATTATGAAGAGTTCAAGACAATAATGGCTGCACAAAACCTTCCTTTGTTGGTGAGGAGGGCTTTGGAATCAGGATTGGCACATGTAGCTATATTTCCTCCTACAATGCAATGTTATGAATTGGTGCTCGAGTGTGCTAGGCACTATGACAATGGTACACAAAGGATAGTTGGTCCCCAAGGGAGAATTGTGGAAAATATAAATATTGTATCTATAGCCCAGACCTTTGACATGCTTGATAGATCTCATGTAGTGGCTTTTGATATGGATATGGCAAAGAAGTTTTATGAGGAGGATGCCATCAAGGCTCAACAAGTTATCAATTCCTGGTTGGAGAAACCTAAATCTCACTATTCCAAGCTGCCCAGGCAACTATTCAGAGCAAAATTCAAGGAGTACTATGATGCTCTCACCCTTCTCAGTAGAGTGGTAGGGTTGAAAAGTGTCAGTGTATTTGAGAATTGGATGTTTCATATCATTGTGAGGATGGAGTAGAATATTAACTATCATTGGGAAAGTATTATAAGTGCTATGATTCATGAACAAATGTGCAATGTACTGCAAACAAAGACATTCACAATGACTTCCTACTTAGTCTATGCACTTGCAAGATTCCATCCATACAAGGGGCTAAGTACAAGGGGTGTGTTTGGGCAGCATGTGATCTATGAGGTTTATCCACAACTGCATCTAGGTAACTTGAGCTATAGGAGGGTGAATGATGCATTCACCATGTACATCACCATATTATTTCAAGGTGCAGAGCATGTGAGCATATCTGACAATGCCAAAGAGCTGATCAAAAGGTATGGGGCTTGGTTCATATAGTTTCCCACCTTTTCATATATAAGGATAGTTGGTTTTCAGAGGGCTCCATACAGACTTCCCAGGTATCCCACTGACCATGTTATACTTCTGGAAGTCACTAGGAAGATTTGTGATTTTGATGCCATTGTGAAGAAAGATAAGCATAAGATTGGATTCGGTGGATATTTTCCTTTGAGGATAGGAACTAGTGAGGCATTCCCTTCTATTAATTCGGCCAGTGCTTTTGAGGAAGAAATGAGCACTCTTGGGTTATCCTTCCATTCCAAGAGATCCAGGTTTGATAGGACTAGTGAAGCACAAAAGAAGGCCAACAGAGAATATAGCCACAAAGATGATATGGAATACTACTGGGCCAATTGTAGTGATGAATTTGAGATCAGAAAGAAGAAGTTTTCCAGGCTGCCTATTAACTTGGTCTGACTATATAATGTGAAGGCCATTCCAAATCAAGTTTAAGATGATGGAGATTTGATTTAGGGCCATGCTTATGAGGCAGTGAAGGAAAAACTAGTGGGATAAGTGGACAGGTTGGAAGAGGAAAAAATAGAACTAGAATAGCTCATGGCTCCAGTGAATAAGTATACAAAGTTGTGGCTCAAGCATAAAATGTGGGAACTGGAAAGTGAAGGTGTGCAATGTACCTATGATTTAATGGGAGACTTGGAGTCTCATTCTACTTCTAAGGAATCGACTGAACAGGATCCTAAGGGTAAGGGTAAGGTGAACTCTCCTTTCAAAATAAAGATTAAGGATGTTTAGGCAGAGGAAGTTGAGGAGGCAGAAAAACAAAGAAAGCCTATTGCCAAGAAAAGGGGGCATGCTTCACGGACTAAGAAGCCAACAAAAGACTAAGTTGAAAAGGAAGACAAAGATGTTAGTGCTTCTGTGCCCAACAAAATAAGCATAGTAAGAATGTCATAGAAGGAAAAGGGAAGCTCCAAGGCAGGAGAGGAAGTTGGCCCACTGGTATAAATGTAGAAAGCTCAGGAGAAATAACACAGGTATATACAAGGAAATCTAGAACTCCTCCTAAGGACAATGTGCCATGGAAGGATGCTTCTCCAGTCGCTCCTCTTGCAAAAAAACATGATAATGTTCCTCCTCCTCATGAAGCCAATAATGTGTCAGGTGAACCAGGTGAATCCAATGAAGCAAAAACTCATCTAGATCCAGAGGGAGAATAATTTCAAGAAGGTGAGCTCTATAATGTTGAGGCAGAAATAGAGAGGGTTTTGCAGTCTCCCCTGGTTACATATGATGATTCACCTACTAGAAGTGAAGAGGATAGACCTCCTTGGAGAGAGGAAATTCCAGTTGGGACTCCATCACCAGTGCATGAAGAAGAAGAAACAATTGAGGAGATTCCTGAGAAGCAGGATTTGAATGAAGGTGTGCCTCAAGATCAACAAGATGAGGCTGGGCAGAGTAAAGTACAATTTGAATCTACTGTCCTCGGCTGGTTAGATAAGGAGTTAAAGAGAAAATAGATTGTTTTGGATGAAACTCCTCCCAATTGGGATGAGCTATTGGCAAACATAGGAAAAGGTAAAGGAAATAAGAAAGCCAGGGTTATCTCCAGGATTGAGAGAGATGAGACCAACAACAGGGTGGTCCACATTGCTACTCCTGCTCTAGATAAGAATAGAGATGATGTAACTGGAAGTGATTACAATGTACAGACCATCAACCTAGGGCCTACTTCCATGGAACAAGAGATTGAAGAGTATGAAGGTTCGATTGTTGTGATCTTGGGTAGGTTGAGGAAAGAAATGTAGACTAAGCAAGAATTGAAGAAGGAGAATGAGAAATTAAAGAAGTACTTGCAGGACTTGATGAAGCCCCTGTAATCTATTAGCTCCTCATCTTCTGCTACAAGTTTCCTGCCACAAGAAACCATTACAGAGATGGAGATGATGAGGACCACTACTCTTGCCACAATGAACTGGTTATAAGGGGTGCAAACTAAGGGAGATAATGCTATCAAAGACATCCTTTCAACTGGAGGAGATGCAATGAGGTCAATAAATTGGTTGAAAGATGTATTGGCTCAAGATAAAGAAGATGTAGATCTCCTGTTGTAGAAAACCAAGACCATCATGGAGTATACTAAAGATAAGTTGGTGAGTGATGGAATTCTCCCTTCCTCCAGAGTTGCAGAACCTTGGGAATGGTTTGAAGCTTTGAAAATAAGGCAAAAGGTTTTGAAGAAGGTATATAAGCAGAGGAGGCAAATTGAAGACACCTTGACCGATATCTATAATAAATACATTTCCTTCTTTGAAGTGATGACAGGGAGAAAGAAGTTTACACCAAAGCATTTAAGCTTAGAACAGTTGAGAAAATGGTGGTGAGATGTATATTCTCCAATCAGTGAAGATCCAATTACTAAACATCAGTTGGATAATGCAGACACCTATATTGCAACTATTGATAAATATCAAACCAGTAAGGTTGAATGGGATAAGTCGGTGGAGTAGTCAAGAGAAAATATTAAGTCTATTGAGAAGAGAATTAAGGTTTTACCTTTGCCACCTATAGACAACTTGGATAGGGTACTTTTGATGGTGCATGATAGGGTGGACCGAAATAAAGATAAATGGGGAAGTAGTTAATGCAAGGCTACATCAGAATTTATGCTTCCCATTATTTCTCCTCTTCCTTCACATGCATTAGACCAAGCTTTGTTGGAGACCCCAAGCTGACCTGGATGGAATATTTGCATTTAATGCCCACTTGGTTTATTTTGAACTCTCCTTGGGCCGACTTGTTTTATGGCTGATTATTATTGTAAACCCTAACTAGGCCGACATATCTTGTGGGTTTCTATTAATATGGCATTCTGCCTCATTTGTAAGAGCTAGCTAGATAGTTTTTGACATTGGAGCAAATTAAGCAGTAGAGCAAGAGTTAGAAGTTAGTTCATTTTGAGCAAGTGTTGTAACATAGAACACTAGAATTGTTGTTATTGGGTGATTCAATACAATTGAGGACATTGTGCTTTTGGTGAATTCTCTTGTGTTGATTTATCTTGCATGGTTCTTGTTGTTCTATATTTTGAGATTGCTTGAGAAGTATTAGATATATGTTAGATTTAGAATTAGACATGATTCAATGGTGTTTATGGTTTGATGCTTGAAGTGTTTGCAGCAATCTCTAGTCCACACTTTTTACAGCTAGCTGATTGTTAGTTGCTTTGCAAAGTTAGCCTGGACCTTATATTTATTGTGCTTAGTTCAATTGTGAAGGTTTATTCATTTCTATTGCAATAGGGTTGTTTTAAATGAATGTTCGTGATCTGAAAATCTTTAATACCATAGAAGATTGCACTATTTTTGTAAGATTGCAAATCCATCTAGGTCAAGCAGAAATCAGTTTATGAGGGATTGGTCCATTTCAAGTGTTTTTTCATTTGCATTGTTAATCTTAGGCTTAGTGTTAAATTTAGAAATCTATCTAAACCTTATCCCTTTTGCTATTTATTTTATCATTTGGGTTAAATTTAGGATCGATCTGATAAATTTAAGGATGCAGTATTTGCTTGTAGTAAGGTCCCTTTGTGATTACCAACATTTTCACATTTATCACTGAGTTGTTTATGCATTGTCAAGACCTGACATTAGAGACCTTGGGGTTATCTTTTGAGGCTTGCTGATAGAGATTTACCTTCAAGAGAGATAGGATTTCCATATTCTTTCTGAGTTGTTCCTATGTAGAAAACACCATCAACAACACATACCTCTCATACAATTTGGGAACCAACCCGATCCTTCACAAAATGTTCATGTTCCCAATCAACCAACATCAAACCAAAACTTTTTCTCTCACATTCCAAATCAAAATCCACCCTTCATTCCTACACCGAACCAAAATCTATTGCATAACATTAGGTTTCAAAACACTACATAGACCCCAACAATACAACCAACACGTCATTGACACAAGTGGATGTTCTGCACACACAAATGTAATCCCTTCAATAAAAAATGGACAACATGGTGATGTTTATCGAAAATAATTTTTCAACAAAAGACTTATGTTTGTTTCCCTTTGACAAGGCTTTATACATGACACCCTTCCCACATAGGTATGTTACACCAAACTTGCCTAACTATAATGGGAAGTGTAATCCTATTGAACATATAAGGGAATTTTCAATATGTGCATAGACATTGCATATGAACCCATGTATCTCATGAGACTTTTTCCATGAAGCCTTGTTGGAATAGCACTTGAATGGTTTTCTCAACTTCCATATGGCATAAGGTCATGGGGTAAACTTACTGAAAAAATTGTTGAACATTTCACCTTTAACACTGACAATGAAATCACAATAGCAACCTTACGTCACACCACACAAGATGAAGGAGAAAATTTTATCATCTTCTTCCAAAGATGGAGGATTCTAGCTAGTCGATGCCCTATTGAAATACCTGAAAAGAAAAAGGTCACCATATTCCTAGAAAACCTCAATTCAAAATTGAGAAGTGACTTAAGAGAACATTGTTGCACTTCTTTTGTGGAACTAGAAGAAAAGGGTATCATACTTGAAAAGGTTCTCATTGAAAAAGTTGAAATCAAAATCTCAAATAGAAATCCAAATATTCAAAACACCCCTAATGATAGGAACAAATTTTGGTCTCAAAACAAGAATGTAACCAATGATGGGATTGTTGATGCTAAAACCCTACAAGTAGGACCAATCATTACACTTAGAGGATACAACCCCTCTAACAACACACTCAACAACATTGATCAAACTGCCAACGCTATCCAAAACACCCAACAACCATGACCACAAGGGAGGTTTCTGAAATGTGAATTCACTCCCCTAGGGGAACCAATTGAATCAGTCTTTAAACAACTGCTACAACAAAACCTCATACAACTTCAAGAGACAATACAATATGATATGTGACAATTTAAACCCTTTTGGTGGGATGAAAATGCTTTTTGTGATTTCCATTGAACTAAGGGACACAATCTACAATAATGATGATAGTTGAAGAACAATATATAGGATCTTATGGAGAACAAAACTATTGAAGTTAATGGATAGAAACAAACATCCTCAAACAATGATCACAAGGTATTTACTGATCCATTACATGACCATGGAAAAGGAAAAGCCTCCAGTTTAGGAAATAAGACCAATAATTCAACCAACTATGCTAGTGTCAAGTATGATTATAACCACGGCCCAATCATAAATTACATTTGAGTTGCTGATGGGAAAATCAACACTATTACCACAAAGAAAACTCTTGAATGTGTTGTCAACACTCATCAAACCAAGATAACCATCCAAGGCCCTCCATCACTGCAACAACCATAGTTTTCCAAGCCTTAATGTAATTTACTTGACCAGTTGGGGAAAACCCTAGTACAAATTTCTCTTGGAACTATTGAGTATATCACCCGATCATTGAGCTATTTTAGACAAAGATTTGCAAAGCATGACTGTCCCCACCAGCCTCAATTTCAATCACTTCCAAAAAATGGTAGGCTATCTAACCAACTATCATCATGCTACCTTCTATGAACAAGATTACCCAACTGAGTAGAAAAACCATAATGACCCATTGCACCTCGAAGTTCTTGTTCATTAAAAAAAAGTTACACGATTCTTGGTAGATGAAGGAGCAAGGTTGAATCTTTGCACCTTGAAACTATTTAAGGCATTAGGATTCTAAAAGGCATGTGTGGACACTACTAAGAGCATTGTCATTAAGGCATATGATGATGAAGAACAATCATCTAAAGGAGTTGTAATGCTCCCCATCAGAATTGGTCTTGCGGTTATGGATACCAATTTCCAAGTCTTGGATCTTGTCCTCCCATATAACCTTTTACTCAGAAAACCATGGAGACATGCTATGAATGTTGTCCCTTCCACTTACCATCAATGTCTTATATTCCCATACAATGGTACCAAGATTATGCTAGACGGTGATCTTGATCCTTTCTAGTATTGCACCAACCTAGGCGGAATACCCCAACGACAAGTGCATATTAACTAGGAGGATTCATCATCCAACTCATCCTAGTATATATATTCATCCACTCTTTCCAAGATATCTACTTCTAAATGACCAACTTCCACTCCGAAGTTCGAGATCCAAGATAAGGGTTGTGGAGAGTATCATATGAAAGCATCTTATTGTATCAACCATTTGGTTCCTCCCAAATCATCTGGTCTACCAACAATAGATAGGATACAATCCATCATCACCATACATGTCCCTCCCACAACGAATTTCACAAAATGGGGGGAACTAAGTAAATAAGCTATAAACGAAGATGTGACCTCTTGGTTATACAAAGAAGAAAATGAAGAACATCCTCCACTTGCTCAGATACCCATAGATCAATATGGAAAAGGTTTCAAGATAATACAATACAAAGGATATAATGGGCATAGTGGGTTGGGATTACACTAGAATGGGAGGAATGAACCTATCATTGTCTCTAAATGGCCAAAAGGCCTAGGGCTTAGGTTTCAACTAATCCATATGGGCATTTCTAGTACCACATCACCTTTACAAGAGGAAGTAAGTGCTTCTGAAGCTATCGAGACATCCAATGAGCCATCTGACCAATGTTACTACCATTAACCTGACTCTAATGAATATGAGTGGGATTCCCTCTCCTCCACATATTTCATGGACCTCGATAAACTATATGGGGAACTTGACCAAATGCTTAATTTCTCACAAAATCCACTGAATTCCCATCCACAAATACCTTTGAAAAAAGAGGAATGGCTCAAATGTTAATTTTGGGAATCCATTGATCTTGCCTCCTGGGAATCCGACAAACCCACTTCTAATAACCAAACCTTTACAATGGGCCCATCTAAGAATCTACCTATTCCCAAGAAAAAGAATAAGGAGGATTTGGTAAGAAACTTTTTTGACTATGTCAACAACTCATATTTTACCTCGACCCCTTTGAACTTTGATACTTCTGATGATGGCATGCCCTTAGTATATCCCCAACTTATCGATTGGGATCAAAAAGACACCCCCATCTTAGATGTCTTTGAGAATTATGAAAAAATAGTTGAGTTTAAGGGACTGCGAGAAGGAATACCTAGTGGTGACCATAAGGCTAGATTTACCATAGAATTTGATAACATGGCTTATTTTGGGGAGTCTTTTCACCCCTCTAATTGCAAAAATAGAAACAATAAAGAAAAAAATAAAAATGACGATTCCCTAGGTGAAAACCGAAAGGCACCTATTGACAATGAAAAAGCAAAAAATAAGGAAGCATCCAAGGGCGAAAACCTCTCTGAGGCACCCAAGGATGGAGGGTTGAAAATTCTCCCGTTGCTTAGGAAAAGTCACCAATGTTAGTGGAGGAATCTGTGGAGATCAACATAGGCATTGAAGATAATCCTCGGCTAATCTATTTTGCAGCACCTTTGACAAAAACAGAGCAACCTAAATTTCGTAACTTCTTCACAAAAAGACATAAAATTTCAATGGTCATATTCCAACATGCCTGGACTAGATCCTTACCTGGTATTACATCATTTTCCATTACAACCAGGTGTTAAACCCGTGAAGCATAAGTTAAGAAAAATGCACTCGTAAATCACTTTATTTATCAAAGCTGAACTAAGGAAACTATTGGATGTTAGCCTTATCAAATCAATTGACTATGCAAAATGGATTTCCAATCTCATACCAGTGAAAAAACCAATAGGGGGCATCTACATCTATACATACTTCTGAGATATAAATAAATCATGTCCTAAAGATGACTTTCCTCTGAAAAATATTGACATGATTGTGGACCTAACAATAGGATATGGAATGCTATCCCTTATGGATGGTTTCTCAGGATATAATCAAATCAGAATCACACTTGAAGACCAACACAAGACAGATTTCACTTGTCCATGGGGAACTTATTGTTGGAACGTCATTCCCTTTGGACTTTAAAATGCCAGAGCAACATATCAACGTGCTATGACAGCTATTTTCCATGATCTCATTCACACTCTCATGGAAGAATATTTGGATGATTTGATAGCTAAATCATTGACAAGGATTGATCACTTACAGGTCCTAGATAAGATTTTTCAAAGACTCGAAGAATAAAAACTTAGGCTAAATCCAAAAATATGTGTATTTGGTGTGCAATCAAGAAAAGTTCTAGGATACATTATCTCTAGATGAGGTATTGAAGTGGACCCAACAAAAGTGAAACCTATAATGGGCATGCCTCCACCGGCCAATATAAGTCAACTACGGACACTACAAGGGAGACTATAGTCTATCAGATGATTCATAGTGCAATTAGTAGGAAAGATACATCCCTTCAAGCGTCTACTCATAAAATGGGTACCATTTGTATGGACAGGTAAATTCCAAGAATATTTTCAATAGATCAAGGATTGCCTACTTACACCACCAGTGTTAATGCCACCTATTAATGGATGGCCTTTGATACTCTACATTTCAGCTGTTAAACAACTACAAGACAACTAGGGGGGGTGAATCAGTAATCACAAAATTCAAACTTAAAAAACTTCAACTCTTAGTAATTCCACAACCACACTATTATGTTATTAAGTAAGAGCATGAAAAGAAAGTAAATCAACACAATGAACACTAGATTTTTATGTGGAAAACCCAATAAGGGAAATACCATGGCGAGGGTTAACTCACAATATATAGATTATAAAACCAAGCTCATTGTCCAAAAAAGGACTCACTGTCCAACAAGGAGGCTCACTACCTATAGATACAAGAGAGAACAAAATATCCACCACAATAATTAACGCACATTTGTAGCTTGGATAAGGATTGCAGAAACCTTTAGCTCACTACCTTCAAGAATCTAACACAATGAAGAATTGTTGTCACAACTCACTCACACACACACACACTTCTTCTCTTATTATTTGTGGCTCGAATTCATCACTTTGCATCATACTATCATACAAATCTCCACAATTCAACTTGCTTTTATACCATCCTTAACCTTAGAAACTTTCTCCAAGGTCAGCCACAAATACCTTATTTCATAAATTCAAATTAGGTCAGAAACTCAACATTCCCATGGTGGAAAGGAATGAGAGTGGACCAATAAAAACATTTTTCGAGATCAAAAATAATATCTTGAATCAACCACATGCTTCCTTAATTAAATTTTATTCTTTGAATTAAGTGTAAACACCAGGTCGGTCAAACCTAATGAAAACACAAAACAACAATGATGTACACACTTCCCAACAAGAAGATGACTCGTAGACACCACAACACATTTCATTATGCACTAGAATACATATTAGAATCTTCCAAATACATCCGCAGAAAATGCAACAAACTTCAAACACTGAACACCTTTCACCAGTCCATCTGAACTGTACAAACTCACATTGAAACACTGAAACATGACTTCCGGATCACCAAATTTTAGACCTCTTTTCCAGAGCACATAAAAGACCTTCACAAGACATATCCTAGATCTGCAAGATCTAAAATGAAACAATGGAGGACTACAAAGAAAAAATATTTCTCCCAATCCATCGAAGACCAACTCTACCAAAATAGTTCATATATCAGTGAATGTAACTTTCACGTACCATCAAACCAGAAGTTAAAACTTAGGAGATATCACCACAAGATCACCATTATCAAACCTTTAGATCCACACAAGCATAGGATCAACACAAGAGAAATGTAGAGCACATACCAGAGCACATTTTGAACACTTTCATCATTCTAACTTATTTTCTTTATTAATTTTCTCAAAAGTGCTTGGAAAATCATCAAACCAACATATCTACAACACCATAAAGATAGTTCCATGTACTCACAACATCTTATCAGCATCTCAGCTATACATGTACAATTTGCAACATATTGAACTATGTTGATATCAATGACAACACCACCAAAACTTGCTCATACCTACAACATCAACAACCACATCTGCGCTAGGAGCCTTACTTGCAGATAATGATAATGAGGGCCATGAAAGGTTATTCTATTATATCATCTGAACTTTGGTAGGTTATGAGCTAAATTATAGTCCCATAGAAAGTGCTTGTCTTGTAGTAGTTTTTCCTACTCAAAAACTTAGGCACTACATGTTAAACCACCAAAAAATGTTGGTCGCAAAGATAAATTCTATGAAGTATCTCCTTAGTAAAGCAGCATTAACATGATGACTAGCTAAATGGGTAATGGTACTCAGTGAATATGATATCCAGTATGTAGAAAGAAAAGCTATAAAAGGACAAGTTATTGTTGACTAGCTGGAAGATGCACCAATTAAGGAAGATCATCCTCTAGTTTCATATTCTTTTGACACAAGAATGACATGGAAATTATACTTCAATGGGTCCCACACAAATCATGGTTCAGGGGCTAGCATATTGTTTATCACACCACAAGGTTACACTATTCCTAAGTCATTTAGAATTTCTTTTCCATGCACCAATAATATAGCAGAATATGAGGCTCTTGTAACGGGATTATGAATGGTAATCAAATGGAAGATTAATCACCTACAAGTTTATGGTCATTCTCAGCTGGTAGTCCGATAGGTTAATGATAACTATGAAACTAAAGATGAAAAGCTCACCCCATACAAGCGGATGGCATATAGTTTCAAACAATATTTTGACAACATCATCTCTCATCAAATACCTTGCATTCAGAATAGGGAAATAGATGCCATGGAAACCATTGGTGCACTCATGGACATACCTAGCAGCATGGCTAAATTTAAGTTTTTGGTAGAACAACTTTTTGTCCCTACCTTTGACGTCCCAGATTTAGAGATGGTGTGTGAATTTTTTGGTCCCAATTCCCCATGGTACAAAGACATATATGACTACCTCCATGCCAAAATCCTACCCCTTGACCTCTCAAACAACCAACGTAGGACATTTATCTGTAAGTCAGCTAAGTATGTCATCATCGAAGATACCCTTTATAGACGTGCCCTAGACAATAACCTATTGAGATGTCTCAATATTGAAGAAGAAAAAGCAACCTTACAAGGGGTACATGAGGGTATATGTGGATCCCACTCTAGCAATACTACCTTAGCCAAGAAGATTATGAGACTAGGCTATTATTGGTCTACGATGGAAAAGGACTCATATGTTTTTTTCAAGAAATGTCTACAGTGCTAGATTCACAAAGATTTGATACATGCACCAACATAGGAGCTCTATCTAATAACATCACCATGGCCCTTTTCCCAATGGGTACTCGACCTCATCGATAAGCTACATCCTACATCCTCCAACGGTCATAAATTCATCATTACTGTGATTGAAAACTTTACCAAGTGGATTGAATCCATTCCTATAACCAACATTACCAGCATACAAATTTCTAAGTTTATCCTTAACTATATCATTTTTCAATATGGTGTTCCTCAATCCATAATCACAGATAATGGTCATCCATTTAAAAACCAAGAATTCCATCACCTCTTCCAAGAATTCCATATCCAACACCATTTTTCCACTCCATATTACCCATAGGGTAACGGCCAAGCTAAGGCATCTAACAAAAAAATCCTTAGAATCCTTAAAGATAATGTCAATGATGTTGGTCGTGATTGATATTTACAGCTTAACCCTACCCTATAGGCTTATTGCATAAGTATCCACACTCCCACCGACACCACTCCATGTTCCTTGGTATTCGGTTCTGAGGTCATCTTGCCTATTCAGGTCAAGATTCCTTCCCTAAGGGTATCTTTGAAAGGCCATATTGATGATGAAGAATACCATGTGTCAAGACTACATGAGCTAGAGTTCCTGGATGAATGAAGAAAAAAGATACTAGACCATATTCAAGTATATCAAAATCGTCTTCATCATAGCTACAACAAGAAAGTCTCAAATCGATATTTTGACATTGGTGGCTTGGTCTTAATGGAAAATCCAAAGAATCAAGCAGAAATAGAAAAACTAGGAAAGTTTGAGCCAAACTAGCTAGGGCCTTATATTGTCACAGAAGCCTTTGGATTAGGAGCATACCAGCTCTCTACTCCTAAAGGAGAACCATTATCAACACCAATCAACAACCTTCATCTGAAGAGGTTCTACACATAGCTTCTAAGAGCCTTGTCTTAATCATCAAAACTACAGAAAAAAGTACAAAAATCAAAAAAATCGTTACCTAGGGCAAACCCTGGAAAACATGCATCTTGGTGATATCCAAAAAATTGAAAAAAGCAAGAAAATAGTAAAGAGAAATACGTCATCCAATAGTGAAAACCACTTCGGTGGTGCTTTGGATGAGTACCATGGTGAAAGCCTGGTAAATAGGTGCCATGTGTAGTTGACTCTACTTCTTTATCTACCATCATTTTGATCTGAATTCTCTGTCATATCACCTATCTTTCCTATCCAAACACCTTATCATTTATCCTTTTCATCTCACCCATAATAAATGGTTGTCCTTTCCATAACTTGGAATGATTGACATCGAG
Organism: Sequoia sempervirens; assembly: GCA_007258455.2. NCBI lineage: Eukaryota > Viridiplantae > Streptophyta > Pinopsida > Cupressales > Cupressaceae > Sequoia > Sequoia sempervirens. Next base: position 648,448,756 of record VDFB02058242.1, on the reverse strand, counting down.
CACACTTTGTATCCCCATTCCATCCTATTCATAATAAATTTGTCTTATACTCGATTGGGGGTAGGAACTTACATCATTTGGTTCTTACAATGGTTGTTCTCAGGGCGTAAAACCATCAAAAAAATCCAAAAGCATCACAAAATGTACTAAAAAAAATCCAAAAACATCACAAAATTTCTTGAAAAAATCCATCACAAAATGTCCTAAAAAAATCCAAAAACATCAAAAAACTTCAAAAAGATAAAAAAATAAAAACATGTCAAAAATCCAAAAAACAGAGTTAAAGTCAGTTGCACCAATTAGTCTTTTTCATTGTCGAACTATGTTGCCTCTATGACTGGACGTGGGCAAGGCCATCTATCAATGTGCCATTGAGGCATTAGGTTAGTCTTTTTAGGTTTTTCTATATAAAATAATGACCCAATGACTTTGTCTATAAGAAAAAGTCATTGGTTGTGTCAAACTACGAGGTCTCTACATGTATAACGTAGGCAAGGCCATCAATTGATGAGCCCCTGAGGCCACACTAGGTCATTCCATTAAGGTCCATCACATTCACTATCACACACATCAAATATCTTAAAATAAATCAAATCTTTTTCAGTTAGTCTTGTCAGTCAAAGTCTAGTCAAACTGTGAGGTATTTGCATGTATAACATAGGCAAGGCCATCAATCGATGAGCCCCTAAGGCCTCACTAGGTCAGTCCTTTAGGGTTTTCCATGTTGGTCAAAATAAGTCAGACATTGTTGTCAAACACAAACAATTATCAAAACATCAAGACAAGTCATGCATCGACAAGACAAATAAATCAACAAGGTCATCAAGTCAAACAAACAAATTGCGAAAGCAATAACAAAAACAATCAACCTATGTCCTATACTAGATGTGTCCTTCCTGAAAAATAGACATGATCATTTAGTCAAATAATCATCATTTCCTTATACATGTGGTCACATGATCGAAACCAGACTTGACATCTCATATGATATATGTCTTTTTGAAACCAGGCTTTATCATTGCCTTATATAGGTGGTCACATAATCAAAACCAAACTTGACTTCTTATACAATATGTGTCATTCCTGAAACTAGGCTTTATCAAACAATCATCTTATCAACCCCTTAGACAATTAAACAACAAACATGATCAAATTTTGGCAAATATTCTTACTAGCTGTTGACATTGTGGCTTGTTTTTTCTTATCTTTTCTTTTTGGTTTTGTCTTTTGAGTCTAATTACTAGCTTTCTCGAGGATGTCCCATGAAGGATTTAGAGAAGCAAGGATATATTAGGACTCTTTTTCTTTGACTATTGTTTATTGATTTTCTTTTGGTTGTGTCTTTGAGTCAAGTTACTATCTTCCTCGCGGATGTCCCATGAAGGATTTAGAAGAGTGATGATGTCTCATGACTCATCATTTATTTGATTTTTTTTTGTGGTTTGTCTTAACAAAAAGACTGGGGCAACTTTTCCCTTAGTATGAGTTAGGAATTTCCTTGTCTGAGATTGTCTATTTTAGCAGGTGGATGACTTGGCACACCTTGGTCTATCTCATATCATGGTGGTTGTTGTCCATTTGTATCATTTAATGCCCAATGATGATTTAATGCAAGGCCTATTATGTTTTGGAAAAATATTGAAGATTGTTAACACTAACATCTAGATCTTTTGTGCTAACATTTCTTCTTTCTTACATTATGACGAAGTCCTGTGACACATAAAAAAATAAAGCATCCTACATATGCATTCATGTTACAAACATTGTTTATACATTGCCATACATATATACATATTAAATCATACATATATGCTACATTGGAAAACAAAATATATATATATACACATTTATTGCATCGAGGAATCTACGGCATAACATGCATTCACCATCATAAACTACATAGCATATTATCACAATAAATACATTCACATGGAACTGTTAATACATAAATCACATTGCATGTCATAATCATAAACATAGAATCCATACATGACATTCATAATACCATAAAGTAAATGCATACATCATCATATAGAATCAATAGAATACCATAGGTTGCATCAATCTCATAAAGTAAGCATAGGCATCCATAACACATGCATATCATATAATCGCCGCCAATATATATTTATATAATTATTGCTCAAATGAGTGTCACGGTACAATGGCATAATGTATCTCTCAAAATGGAGCTCATATGCTCTATAATCATAATACAGTGTCTACAAATATATAAACATATCCCTATGTTGAACTCCCACTACTCTAATGTAGAGAATGAGGAGGCGACTGACAAGGAGGTCCTGATGATCACTGTGTAGAAGGCGGCCTATCATAAGGTCCTAACTTGTGAGGTCGTAAGACACCACCACTACTCTGGGATCTGCTATGGGATGACATACTACATGATCTGTTGTTGAGAGCCTGTGAAGCACTAGGAGCCTATCTCTCATGAGCTACCTCCTACTCATACAAATCTCTGTAATATCTCTCCTGATTGCCAGCCCTGACCATTTCCCGAACCATAGCTACAACTGGTCTAGTGCAAAAGAGTTGTAAACTCCACAAATATTTTCTCTATCTCCTGCCTTCATGCCACTATCTAATCTCTCTTCAAGTAGGCATTGTCCCTCTCCAATTGCATCTCGTCTCTCTTCACAAACAAAACTCTAACCCGCTCCTCCAAGGCCTCTACCCTGGCCTGCAAATTGTCCAACCACTAATCTATGGGACCCTCATCCTCCCGTCATGGCCTCTCCCCCTCATCAACATCCCACTCCTCAACAATCTGGTCTTAGAGCTCTCTCTCTTGATCCCCCATCTCCTCCTCAGGAAACTCATCTACATCCTGGTATCCTACCCGTAATAGATCAAGGGCATCCAACTCGGCCTCCTCATCAATAGCCTCCTCCTCTCTAATGGCCTCCCTTCCAATGGCCTCCTCCCCAACTTCCTCCTTTGCAACTGCCTCCTCATCTACGTCCTCCTCCTCCCACTCACCCTCATGGATGGGTGACAAATATCTACTCGAGCCTCTACTACCTCGTCGACCACCCCTCCTTCCTCCTCCTCCTCCTCTCCCATCATCTCCTCCACCTATACTACCTCAACCACCACCTATGCCATCGTGTTGACCCTGTATTCCAATACCTTAGCACTCTACAAGTGCTGGCTAATCAAGATTTGTAAATGGTTCATGCCTATGTTGTGCCCACCAAGCATCATACGCTACTGTCATCCCAACATCCGCAGCTCCACCCCTCCATTCCCACTATAATGGCTATAGTGCATCTATATTTGCCTCCACTATTGCTACAAGAACCATAGGACCCCATAGAGGAACCTCCCTTGAAGATCAAGAAAACTCAGCTTGGTCCCATGGCACATCTTGAACCTCACCAAACTATCAGAGCACTCTATCTGGTAGGTGTCTCTCAATGATATGTACTCTTGAAATAGTCCTAATCAAATATTGTGTATGTTGTCAAAAAGGCAAGTGTCGATCCTCATCCCGTCACTGTGCATAGTCCATGTATGGCCTCCATATAAACTACACAAGGGTATCAATCACATGCCTCTAGTATCTTGTGTCTCCAACATGAGTCTTTTTCATGGTCTTGGCATATTGAAATACATAAGGAGATCGACTATCTAGCACATATACAACTGGTGGACAGAAAACATTGATGTGCTCCCACACCCATATCATCAATAAGGTAGTCCCATAGCTCATGGACTGCACCTCCCTGTAAGCTATGTTGTGCAAGTGGAAATACAACATTTCCTGTAGACACGGGGCCCATGCATACACAACCTACCTCTCTAACATCCATACTAACATCTCCCCCCAACCCATAGGAAACCCATGCCCATGACGGTCTAGTAGCACAATGCCAGTAATTAGAGTACACAACGAACAATCAATCTACTTATATCTATTTGCTAATACATTCCATTTGATCTCATAATGCTCGATACTAAGTTGTCTAATGTTCTCATGCACATAATAATAGGTGATCTCGTTGTAACCCCTCTGGGTATCATAGCAAACCCTCTTTCCCTTGATCGGTAATCGAAGTATCCTATAGACATCCGCTAATGTAACAGTTACCTCTCTTATGGGAAAATGAAAAGAGGAAGTCTTTGAGTGCCATTGTTCAACAAGTACGGTGAGCATCCCTTGGTTTTCCTGAATGGTGGGCATAAATGTCACATGATGTAATCCAAGACTCCATCTCAACCATTTCTCTACACTGCACAACTGGTCCCACAACTCATACGTTGTCGTCCTTGAATCTCGGGTGCATATCGGATCCAAAACAACCTGCAAATGCATAATGAATACCTTGCATCAGAAACATGAAGTCAATTTTACACTACAAAAGTTCAAAAATTTGACAAGAAAATGCGTCATTTTATTGAAAAATGTGGTGCACAATGCAAATGTGTCATTTCATATGGAAAATCTGTCACAAAACAACACATGCATCACACCATTCAACAAATGCGACCAATCATCCATAAGTGTTACAGAATTATCAAATGTGATGCTCTATTACACATGCGTCATTATACCTATCAAATGCGACACCCTAGGACACATGCGGTGCAAAGCTAAGCAAATACGTTGATTAAACAAAAACAAAAAAAGAGCCCCCACGTGTTTCCACAAATGTGTCATATCGCAACCAGATGTGTCGCATACAAATGCATTTGCGTCGAAAGGGAAATGACACATATGCAAAAATAAACTATAATGTCCTAGAAATGCGTGAAAATTCAAAATTCAAAAGTTAGTTTTGGGGTACATACCAAGGGTCCTACATCGACCAGCTATCGGAAGGTCCTGATGCAATATCTGTGATGATTGGTATATGAAACAGGAGACATTTGCTTGATGGCTCTAGAGAAAAATCAATGGTTTTCAAACTTGAAGGGTGAAAATGAATTCATTTTTACCCAAATTCCTATTTATACCTAGAGGTTTTTTAGGGTTTTCTTTCAAACCTATTCTACTGGTTGCACTATTTGCACACTTCCAATGATCATTTCACAAACCAAACCTCACTAAAACTGATTTCTTTCGCCACCATCAAACTCCTGGCTATCCAATTACCTAATCGAGACAATTTCTAAATTTTTCAAAAAAATTCAAAATTTTGTCATTTTTCCTGAGGGGGCATACCCTTTACCTATTTCACACTGGGGCACGACTGGGGCATGTTATCTATTATTCTTCAACACAAACGCCGAAATGACATTATGTCAAAGAGGGAAAAAATGTAGACACTAAAAATTGTCCTAAGCCTGTGACTCTAATTTTTTGTCATAATTCTTATTTTCATTTTCATAATTAAATAATGCTAATTATTTAATTATTTTCTAAAGTCATTTTTCCTCTATTATTTAAATAACTTTAATTATTTAATTAATTCATTCTTACCTTTATTCCTTCTTGATTAATTAAATAAATATTATTTATTTAATTATGTTGCTAATTAAATTTATCTTCTTTATAAAATTAAATAAACTATTATTTAATTTATTTTTATGACACTTTCAACTATAATTAAATAATCATTTTAAATTATTTAATTATTCCTTAACCTTTTCTCCCTTTAATTAAATAAGTCTTTGTTTATTTTATTTAATTCATAAAAAGATTTATTCATAGCATATTCCTCTATAATTAGATAGTCTCTTTGTAATTTAATTAGTCATTTATCACTTACGTCTAGATCTAAGTTGATCATTTAGTTATCTAGTGAGATAATATCCGGTTGTCTCTAATAAAGAGTTTTTCTATGATGATCACTTCGTCAATATAATCTTCTACATACAATCTTTATTCTTCTATGTCTCAACTAGTTTCCACCAGTGATAAAATTATTATTTAATTTAATCTCTTCCATTTATGCTTTATCACTTACACTAATTTAACCCTAATCCTATTACATGTCACATCTTTTAATTTGAGCTTGTCATTTGAAAATCAATTTTCTATAAATTGGTTTTACCTCTATCATTATTACTCCTCCCAAAATCTTATGAGTTTTGGAAGCAACTTTAGAATCTTCAATGTTTCACTATTATCATTATCATGAGGCCATATTTACTTATAAAATCTGATGGCAAGTATCATACTACAGTGAAATGGAGAAGAGTAATGGAGCTGATTCATGGAATTACATGGATATTTGGTAAAATCGTTCATTTATGCATTGTTTTTATAGTTTTCGATTGTTCTCGATTATTAGCTTAGGTTTAGTTTGAGTTATGCTTGCATTACTAATCTGTGAATTTTCCCTATGCTACAGTATCTAGCTCGATGTCAAAACCTGCTTTGTGATCTGCCCATGGTAAGTTATCACAAAGTCCCATGAATTTTGAGATCGTTTCATCATTTTTGAATAAATTCATAATTGGTGGTCCTTGTTGGTCCATGTCAATGATTTGTGGGTAGACTAGGCATAATTCAATTGGTTCATTGCTTGGAGTAAAGGATGTAACAGATATCATGAAGAGGGTGTTGTTCTCAAATAGGTTTGCAACATCCAAGGGGAAGTCATCTAAGGTTGTATCACATGATGTAGGTAACCAAGAGGAAGCCTTAGCTCATTTAGCGGAAGTACCTTTTCCAATAAGTGTGACCTTGCTAGTAGTACAACCTAAGCCTGGATTCTTTATTCATTTCTCAAGAATGATGGGTTCTAGTAAACCATTATCATTTTGTCCTAGCTTCTCATTCTTGTTATATCCCTAATTCTGCATGAGCCACAAGCCTTTGTTATCATCTTCCATGGGAAGTACAGGGATAGGTCATTCATCTTGATAGAGGAGTTTAGAGATAGCTTCTTCATTGATATCTTCCTAGTTCAAATCCCCCCACTTGGTGAAGGTAGTAGCTGCCATCTTGATAGTTTCAGGTTCTTTGGTGCTAGATGTGGGTTTCCCATGAGACTGAGGAGAAATAGGTAACTCTCCTAAGACAAAGGTTCCTTTCAATAGCTTGTAGTTCCCATAACCATCATCTTGGATTATAGCTTTGACGTCGGGTATACTCTACACAATAGATTTTTTTGCTTGGGAGGTAGATGCAAGGGATGATGGTTCAACAAATGAGGTAGATGGTGTAGGGCCTTCATCATTCTTCGGTATTTGGGGGATTTTATAGAACTTGACTTCAAGACTTTTGCAATAATAAAAAGGCTTAGAGTCTCCATGTTGGAAAGAGACACCGCAAATTTTTGCTGGTGTTGTCATTGATTGCAACCCTAGTCGGTGACTGGATCCACATGTCATCATTTTCTCATACTGGCAGATAGATTGAGGATAGTCAAGGAAGAAAAGAGCATCTGACAGTTCTATGTTCATCGATTCACATACATATTTTTTGTCATTATTTTGAGTTGTGGATCTTAGGGGAGGTTAACCAATGTATGTTTGAAAATCTCAATGCCTTGTATCAAGTTGTGTGCAAATCTGGAGATCCGATTCGATATCTCTTTGTTCATCTATGTTTGGTGGCCGACCTAGTTGATATAACATGTTGCGGATATTCGAGGAGTATTTACTCAAATGTTTTTATGTTCGAGCATTTTGATTTGGGTTAGAGCTAAGTTGTGACCGACCGTTGTGGATGCACATTGAATATCATTCATGATTTGAGCCGACAGTTGTTAATATTCTTAAGTTTTATTGAGGCCAATAGGTTGCAATTAAATTCGTAGTTGTGGATATATATAAATGATCAATTATATCATTTTGTGTGTGAAAAAGGTGTGTCGATGTGTGTTGTGAATATTATAAGGGTGATTGAGTGATTATGCACAGTTGCACTTGTGCATTAAAGTTTTGTGATGCGAGTTAGAGTAGAGAAGAGCAGAAGTGCAGAATCAGCTAGAAGGATAGAGGATCGACTACTAAGCCTAACCGGAACTGTAATCAAGCATTTGTAGATGCTACTCTTCCAGTTCATTCACTTGGATCTAATTTAATTTTTTTGAAGGCAGTGTTCCTTTCTATTTTGAGTAGTGAGCTCTAGGCAGTGCACCTAAATGCAAGTGCATTCCCACATTGTAATATTTCTTTTGAGTATACTTAGATCATATTGTGGATTGGCCATCCACTGTGGTTTTTCTCCTAACAGTGTTTCCACATAAAAATCCTTGTGTTATGGTGTTGTGGTTTTTAGCTTTCTGTTCTTGCATATTTCTCTTGGTTGAATGTTTTAAGTGGGTTAAAGATTGGAATAATAAATTTAATTTTTGCAAAACACTAATTCACCCCCCTCTCAATGTTGCTTGTTTCCAACAATTGGAATCAGAGCTAGTTCCTCGAAAGAAGTCTAATAGCTTGGGGAGATCTTGGAATGTATTTTCAATGGATACAAGTAGTCTTCAACAACAACTTTTGGTGGCCCTGGATGATCTTGACCAATCAAAATATGAGAACCAGGAACTATAGAAAAGTCTTGAGAATGCAGAGAAATTCATTCAATCATTAAAATACAAAATCAATGAATCAAGGGAGAAAAGAAAAGATTTATGTGATTAGATTAAGCAGAAGAATAGAACCATGGAAGATGAACAACTGAGTCATGCCTTGAAGGAGAAAACAAAAGAATGTGAAAATTTTTCCAGAGAAAATGTTGCCCTAAAGCATGATATGGAATCTATCATGATGAAAATGACCAAGGAGACTCAAGATAGAAGGAAGAATGAAGAAAATCCTTCTCAATCCTTGAAAGAAAAATGTGAAGAATGCAGCTGATTGGATAATGAATTGGATCAATCTAAAAACAATGAGGAAGTGCTTGAAAAAAAACTTGATGATCTCATAAATGAACTTACTACTGCAAATGGGTACAAGGAGAAATTCAAAGCAAGCTCAACCAAGCTTGATGAACTGATCAAAGGTCAGAGGACTAATGGTGACAAGTGAGGTCTTGGCTATGAAGAAGGAGAAAGCTTCAAATCTAAATAAAGGAAATTCAAACAAGGGAGATTCAGGCAAGGAAATAAGATGAATGGAGCTAGAAGGAATCTAGTAAGACAACCAAATGGTCAAAGATTCAATGGTTACCATTTTTCTTGCAATAAATTTGGTCATATGGATTCTCAGTGTAGAAGCGGGATGAATCCAAGTGGATCGTCATTCTTAGGTTAGTGCTTTAATTTTAATAAGTTTGGTCATAAGTCAAATGAATGCAGAAATGTGATGAACAACTTTCATAGAGATGCTAGATGCTATGCATGCAATAGACTTGGACATATTTCCAACCAATGCAGATCAAGGAAAACTCAGTGGAATAGTAGGTCTAGACTGAGAAATGTTGTGTGTTATAACTACAACAAATTTGGCCACATTGCTAGATTCTGTTGGAGCAGAAGAGGTTCGGTAAAACAAAACATGCAGCAGGATGTTAAGGGAAAAGGTAAATTCACTACATATGTGATCAAGAGGAAAATGCAAAAGAAATGGGTGAAGAAATATCCCTTTGTTGAAGGAAATGTGCCAGCACTAGAATATGCTTTTGGTAATTCCTCTGGGAATTAGTTTTAGGCCTTTGGCCTAGGGGGAGTTGTCAAGAAAATCTCTTAACCCCCTATCGATAACTGACACCAAAATGTGCATAAGTTTGGTAAGTGCATAGATTCCTTTCAGATGTTGTTCAACTAAATGGAGAAATTATTATACAATATTGGAGATCTATAGAAGAAGTATCCATCTTAGTGCATGGAAACAGGGTAACCAAATGAATTAGGGTAAAAGCATTTATTGCGATAAAAGGGGTAGTTGTACGAATGATAAAAGGTCATTTTTATCTTTCATTTGTCACTTTACATTTTGGAGAAAATAAGTTTGGAGAGCTTTGGGGTGAAATTTGTTGAATTATGGCGAGATTCAAGTGTGAAGAAGATTCAGTGATCAAACTTCGATCCGACGAAAAGGTATTTATTGGAAAAACCTGTGAATTTTTGAATTTGTAAAAATGGCCACTCCATTGGTAGTTGAATTCAAGGATAGACCCCATCCAAAGTTCAAATGGAATCCTTTTAAGTTTGTTGAGATGGAACCCCTAGGTGTGTTTTCATCTGTACCGTACGAAACCTTGTATATTGAAGACATTAGGTCTTATATACATGCCAATATTGAAGAGTTAGGAAGCTCACAAATGTTGAATTTGTATTCCAACCTTATAATTGGAGAGGACTTCACTATTAAGCCAGAATTAAAAAACCCTAGAAGAGAAGAAGTTCACACAATTTGAGAAATTTCCCATATTTGAGGAAAGCAAATGGGTGCGATATATTTTAAGCCAAGTTCATGCCAAGTACATGTGGTTGAATATACATTTTAAGATTACAAAAGAGGCTATAAGCGCTATCATAGGTCTAAATTCCTCTGGTGGATTTCCAATCGTGAAATTTGTAAAGAATCAAAAGGTTACCGATGCAATAGGTGCACAATTTGATAGAAGGGCAATGACAATCGAAGATATTTTTGAAGTGGATGTGAAATTTGTATCGATGGTCATTGGCTACAAGGTCTACCACTCCAGCCAGGATAATTCAGTATCCAGTATGATCATTTATGTATCCTATCAAATGGTAAAAGAAAATGCAGATTATGACTTGTGTGAGTTGCATAGAAGTCAGCTGATGGAGAATCTAAGTAAGATTAAGAAAGACAAGAAGAACTCTTTTAAATATGGTAATTGGTTGTTGTGTTTTTTCTTTTATTTCATGAGTGGCGTTCTGGGTGTTGGGAAAGTTCATTGGAAAAGTAATCAGCCTATGGTTGTTCAAATAAGAGATATATTGATTGGAATTGGTGATCGTCAAACCAGAAACACTACCCTCTAGGGGTAATTTAAAAAAAATAGAATATGATGCATGCAAGAGAAAGAATTCCTACCTCAATTGTAGAGAAGTACCAAGATAGAATCTGTTTCATGGTAGATATAGATCAATGCCATATGGAAGCCACTAATCCCAGAATGATATGGATTATGCCTATGGGATATGAAGTCGAGGAGAACATCTTGAAGATATATGCAGAACATTTGTTGAGCACACCTCTAGATCTGACGGAAGAAAAGTTTCAAACTTATAAAGAAAAGAGAATGCAAGTTCATGAGCAATTACAAAATCCAAATATAGTTAGAAGAGTAAGGAAATAAGTGGAAGTCTTTGTAGAAAGTATGGGAATATTTGTAGAAGTAGTAAGAGAATCCAAAAGGAAGAGAGAACAAGCAGATGTTGAAAAAGGGAAAGAGCCTAAAACCAAATTTTCTAGTCCGGCAGCATCCTCTACCCATACTAGATCAACAAGTAGTTCTCCATCCCTATCCGCTCCTACAACCAAGCCAATTCCTATGCAAATTCAAGACAAGGCTTCCAATAAGAGGAAGAAGAACAAGAGCACAAGAACCTATGAAGTTGTCTTAGAAGATGAGGAGACTGAGTCAGATGAAGTTGTGAAACAAATGAAGGCTACCAACACTCAGGTTACCAAGGTAACCAAGAGGAAATATTCCAATGAGGAAGAAAAGGCAAAGAAGAAGGAAAAATTTGACAAACCAGGTATGACAGTTGAAGAAGTTGAGAATGTTGTTGTCAAGGATGGAAATATCAAGCCCCTTTGCGAATGGTATGAAATGTTTGATGAATTGGGTCAAAGAATTCTTGAAGAGGCAACAATAAAACATCTGAATATTTTCAATAAATTTCTTGTTGAAATTATGTCTGGTTTACCTAAGAGTCTGTATGATGTTTTGGAGTCGAGAGGAGTAAATGCTAGGACAGAAGAAGAGCATATGAGAAAGAGAATTCTTGTAGACTTATGTCTGGAAATGTCTATTGAGGAGATGAATTCACTCCTAGACAAAGAAAAGAAGGAATTTGAAAGCAAAATAAGGGTGAACAAACTTATGATTGGTGAAACTAGTGTTCTTGTTGATGAAACCAAGAAAATCCCAGAAGCATTTTTTTCAAAGAACAAGATAAATGTTGAAGAAGTGAATGTTGAAGTTGTTGCATATGATCCGGTAAATGAGGAGGTAAATGTAGATAATGAGGATAATCAAATTCCTCCTAATGTGGGAAATACAAAAATTCCTATGGAGACTGAAGTTCCTAAGGTTGTATTAGCTGAAGGAAAGGAGATGCCAAGTGAAAAAGTTGAAGCTCCTAAAGGCAATCAAGAAACAATTACTGAAGAGCCAAAAGTTGAAGAAGAAAAGGTTCAGGTTAAGGAAATCCCAGTGGAAGCAAGAGAACTTGTTGAGGCAGTGAATAAATCTCTGGTGGAACAAGAAGAATTTGATCCTAAATTGGTTGAAGGCTTGATCAATCTATCCACCTTGTCCCCAATTTAGATAATGGTTGCATCATTTGCACAAGCTAAGGCCAGTGAGAAGATTTTGAAGTATCGCATTGAGGAAAGTGAATTATTAAGTCTTGCATCTAGAGTTCTAGAGAAAATCATTCCATCTCATGTTAAGGATCCATCCAGTTCCTCTTCTAGTGAACTAAAGAAGCTCATAAATTTTGTAAGTACTCATTTCGAGTCTCTTGAAAAATCAGCCATGGTTAAAGTGCAGAAGGAGTTGATGGAAAAATATTTAGTTGGTTGAAAGAAGTGATTGCTAAGGATAAAACTTTGTTAGCCACTTGTATGGAGAATATTCAAGGTTCTCTATTTGAAGGTGGAAAGGTCTATAAGTCATGTTTAGTTTTGTCCAAATTCACTGAAGACAATGATAAGAAGGTGAAGGATCTTGAAAAATAATTGGCTACCATTTCTAATGCTTTTGATCCATTAGTCGGTGATGTTGGAAAGAAATAAGGTCAAGTAATATCTCTACTTGACAAAATAAGGAGCTTGAAGCATGAAAATGACAGGATTGTAGGAAGAGCATGTGAACTCAGAGAACTAATTGGTCCAAATATTGAAATAATGGTGAATGCATTAAAGGAAGCCAAAGATGTTATGGAAGTTAGTGACCAAATGAATCTTGAGATTGCAGAAACTCAATCTTATTTAGTTTGTGGTCACAACAATTCTGGAGAGTCTCAAAAGGGTTTGGGACACAAATTTGAGCGTGTTGAAGAGAAATTTTGTAGATATTTTCAAATTTGTGTAAAGATCATGCCTGTACAATTTTGAAGTTTTGTTTCCCCATTTTTTCTATTGATGTCAAAGGGGGAGAGTTGTACAATGAAAAATGTATATTCATCTTAGGGGGAGTTGAATTTCTAAGCTAAGATTGAAGATTTTTTTTGAAGTTTTGAAGTGCCAGTGTAATTCATGTTGGTACTAATTTGACACTTAGTCACTTTTCACTAAGTGTTGCCATCAATGCCAAAGGAGGAGATTGTTGGCAAGAGACACTACAAATTTTTTCTAGTGTTGTCATTGATGGACACCCTAGTTAGTGATTGGATCCGCACATCATCATTTGCTCATACTGGCAAACAGATTGAGGACAGTCAAGGAAGAACAGAGCATCCGACAGTTCTGTGTTCATTGATTCACATACATTTTTTTTGTCATTATTTTGAGTTGTGGATCTTATGGGAGGTTAATCAATGTATGTCTTGTGTTGTCCAAAAAATTTAGTGCCTCGTATCAAGTTGTGTGCAAATCTGGAGATCGGGTTAGATATCTCTTTGTTCATCTATGTTTGGTGGCTGACCCAGTTGATATAACATGTGGATATTCGAGGAGTGTTTACTCAAATGTTTTTATGTTCGATCATTTTTATTTGGGTCTGAGCTAAGTTGTGACTGACCGTTGTGGATGCGCATTGAATATCATTCATGATTTGAGCTGATAGTTGTAAATATTCTTATGTTTTATTGAGGCCGACAACTTGTGATTAAATTCTTAGTCGCAAATATACATAAATGATCAATTATATCATTTTATGTGTGAAAAAGGTGTGTCGATGTGTGTTATTAATATTAGAAGGGTGATTGAGTGATTATGCACAGTTTCACTTGTGCATTAAAGTTTTGTGATGTGACTTAGAGCAGGGAAGAGCATAAGTGCATAATCAATCAGAAGGACAGAAGATCGACTATTGATCCTAACTAAAACTGTAATCAAGCATTTGTAGATGCTACTCTTCTAGTTCATTCACTTGGATCTAATCCAAATTTTTGTAAGGCAGTGTTCTTTTCTATTTTGAGCATTGAGCTTCAGGCAGTGCACCTGAATGCAAGTGTATTCCCACATTGTAATCTTTCTTTTGAGTATACTCAGATCATATTGTGGATTGGCCATCCACCATGGTTTTTCCCCTAACAGGGTTTCCACAGTAAAAATCCTTGTGTTATGGTGTTGTGTTTGTTAGCTTTCTATTCTTACATATTTCTTTTGGTTGAATTTTTTAAGTGGGTTAAAGATCAAAATAATAAATTTAATTTTTGCAGAACACTGATTCAACCCCCCTCTTAGTGTTGCTCTTTTCCAACACTCCATGGATGGTGATTTCTCTTCCTTCAAAAGGAAACTTCACACATTGATGATAAGTCGAGGCTACAGCTTTTAGATCATGGATCCATGGTCGACCAAGAAAGATATTTTAGGGAAGATCAAGATCATGCACTTGGCATGTAGTTTTTGCAATGAGAGGGCCTACTTGGATAGGAAGTGCAATGATTCCTTGTGATACCCGTTCTTGGTCATCGTATGCCTTGATGGTGGTACTCTTTGTCCTCTCAATAGTATCCTCTAAATAGCCCAGACTTTTGATTAGTTGAAGGGAGAAAATGTTCAATCCAACACCTCCATTTACTAAGATCTTTTTACCTTGTTCTTATGAATGACAACCTCAAGGTGTAAAGCACGGTTATGAGATGGTTGTGATGGTAGGTCTTGCTCCAACAAGGTGAGAAGATGATTGGTGATATAGCCTACCATAGCTTGAAATTGATCGGTGTCGATATCCTCAGGAACAGATGACTCTAATAAAGGTTTCTTAAGGATTTCTCTATGTGTAGGTGAGAGCATCAACAATTCTAGGATTGATATCTATGCGGGGGTCTTTTTGAGTTGTTCTAAGAGATTGTACTTGTTGTTACTTGTTTCTAGCGGAGTAGGTTGTGCCCTAGATTGGGGTGGAACTCCTTGGATGGTGACTTTACCACGTCATGTGGTGACTCCACACTCTGCACTATGCCCTTTAATGGCGACGACAATGATGACGCTATCATAGGAAGAAATGACATTGGAATAGGCATATTGTACGTTTGTGTAATCCTTATCTTTCCCAGTGTTGTTTTCTTTGTTATGATTTGGCATAGGGTTCTTGTATATCTTAAGATCCTGATTCCTAGCTGGTACATCAATAGATATGGTGTCATTTTCTATGAGGTCTTGGATAATATTTTTGAGCCTCATGCAGTTTGTTGTTTTATGTCCTTTGATTTTGTGAAAATCACAAAGGTCCTCATTAAACCAGGATGGTTTCTCGTGTGGTTCTTGGTAGTTTTCAAAGTTAGGAAGTGTGATCAGATTTGACTCTACCAAATTTTTCGTGATATTTTCAATGGGCTTAGATAGTTGTGTGTACTTGCGTTTAGGGTAGTTGTTCTTGTTATTGGTTCGCCTTTGCATTTTTTTGTTATTGATTTGATTGTTTTGAGGTGTCATTTGTTGTATAGTTGATTGGATGTTAGAAACTTGATTGTTGTTTGGTCTAGGAAAACTTAGGATTACTTTAGCATCTACTACACCATCCTTTTTCACGTTCTTGTTCTTAGCCCAGACACGCGGCTTGTCATTTGAAATAGTTAATGGGCAGTTGTCTTTGTAAGCTTGAGTATTTCCCTGTGAGATTAGAGCTCTCTTGATGTTAAGGGCTATATGGACAAGCTTTCCATATGATGTGATGCACTGCATTTTTAAGTGGAAGGATAGATCTGGATCTAGATTGGAAACAATGATTCCCACTTGTTGTTCATTGGGAAGAGGCCACTTTCTCTTACTAGCTCTCTATCTCCACCATTGCAAGAAATTAGAAAAAGTTTCTCCTTTGTTTTTTCTAAGAGTGTATAATTCCCATAGACTAACATCCATGTAAAGATTAAAGGACAAGTGATCGACGAACTTATCTGTAATTTCTTGGAAATTTTTCATACCAGGAGACAAATGAGAAAACCAATCCATAGCAAGACCTGTTAAACTTCGAGGGAAGAGGCGCATTAAATATGAATCATTGTAGGCCACCTCCATGCACATGATATTAAATTCTTTGATATGGTCCACATGGCATCCTCTCCCTTTATATTTGTAAAATTTGGGGATTCTGAAACAAGGAGCGAATGGTACCATTGCAATGTTTCAATCGAATGGATATGGACACAATTTTTGTGTATAGGGCTTCTTTTCCTTGCCCATGCGAAGGTCTTACATTTCTTGTGAGAGTGCCATAAATTGTGATGCTATATCATCTTGTGGATTTAGTGGAGGAACATATGGTGGGATGATGGATGAATTGTATGGGGTGTATGGTGGTGTGAGATTTGGTGAAGGTGCTTGGGGTATTGATGTATATGTTCCTAATAAATTTGGATTGACGATGTTCAATTGAGGATTATAATAAGAACTTTGTTGTTGTTTTTGGGAATAATGTTGAGCTAGTAAGGATAGATGTTGAGCTTGTTGTTGTTGTGCCACTAGGGCTTGCTATTGGGCCTATTATTTTTGTTGTGATACTAAAGCTTGATGGGCTTGTTGTTGTTCTACTAATGTTTCTTGTTATTGTTGCTACTGTTATTGTTGTTTTTGATGTGCTAAGGCCACTTGATGTTGTTGTTGTTGTTGTGCTAAGTTTGCTTGTTGTGCTGCTAAGGCTACTTATTGTTGTTGTTGGTGGTGTGCTAAAGCTGCTTGTTGTGTCGCTATGACCGCTTCTTGTTGTTGTTGTTATTGTTGTTGTGTTGCTAGGGCTTGTTGATAGGCTTGTTGTGCTTGTTGTAAGGCTAAGGTGTGTGCTTGTAATGAGGGATGAGGTGGTTGTTGGGACATAGTGAAGGATTATGGATATCGATGTTTTGAGTGGGTAATGGATTGGTGATGAGATTTTGAGGATTCCCTTGGTTCAACATTCCTTGTAAGATATTTGATTGGGATAGAGGAATGTAGGTTTGAGATCCTGTTTGATTTGAAATAGTAAAGGGGACTATGGGAAGAAAAGATTGTGCCATTAGATTATGTGGTGGAAATGACACACTAGGACCTTGATTCCATTGATTAAAAATGTTTCCTTGTCCCATGTCTTGAGGATTCCCTTGTGTTAGGGATGTAGATAATGTATTACCTGTGTTGGCAGGATTTTTTACCAAGGGATTGTTTTGGGATGGGTTGATAATGGATGTTGTGGATGTGTTTTGTGAAACAAATGGTATGGATGAACCAATTGGAGGATTAGATAAGGATGTCCCTGTTTTATTTAAGGGTTGACTTTGTGGTATATGGTACTAATATACCATTGCACATTGTTTCGAGATACTTGATCCGCACTACTTTGTGTGATGGTAGGCGCACTTGTGGTACTAATGGGTATGGATGAAGAAGGATGTCCTCGATATGTTGAAGTAGTTATGGAATGATGAAGTTCAAGAGGTGTGTATGGTTGTTTAACATCTTCGGGAACATTAGGAGCACCAAAGGCAGGTGTCCAAGTGGTTGTGTGAGATGGAGGATTGGTTTCAAGTGTACCCACTAGTGTGTTGTTTTCAAATGAAAGAGCATGACCAAAGTCTTGAGAAAGGTTTGTTGCAATAGTGGGAATGTAGGTTTGATGTATCCCTAATGATGGAGTTATGGAGCCTTGTGTCAAATTTTGTGAAGCAACTGATGGGGAGATAGGAGCTACATTTTAAAAGGCTTAATGTTCCATGAGTTCTTCCCTAGTCAATTCAAATGGATTGTTTTTTATATCTTCTATCTTGTATGGTCCTAATGATTATGAAGGTTGTTGCGAGGGTGTAACTAGACTTCTCAGATCAAATTCCAAAGGATTTGGATCACTTAAGGTAAATGTAACTTTTTTTTTCTCCATGATTCTCTTGTGTTGTGGTCTAGTCTTTACCATAAATTGTGTCACCTTTGGGAGAGTTGTGTTGTGATTTGTGATGTTTGAACTCTCTAGTTGACTCAAATATAGGTTAAAGGGATGCTCTAAGTATTTTTGGAGCAATGATGATAATGGTGGATGAAAAGGTGGATGATATGAGAGAGTGATCTTTGCAACTGTTTTGGGACAACACTTTTGACTTGATTTTGATATTTTGATGTTGGGACAAAGGATGATGAACTTGTAAATCTTTAGGGTAGACTCATGACCTTCAATATAAACTAGTTCAAAGATGATAACTAACTCTACTAAATGTATGGAAAAGGATACATTTCACATGCAAAATAGCCAAGTTAGGGGGTTGGTTTGATAGATCTTCAAGTCACAAAGTGCTGGTGTATTCAAAAATTTCCAAAGATAGTTGAAGTGGAGAATGAAATTTTGATGAAGGGGTGGGTGAGATGTTTGACCTAATGTTGACTTAAAGTGAACCTTTGTTTTGACAAGACCAAGGTAGTGAGAATGATTCTAGACCTCTAAAGTTTTCAAATCCTAAAGAGTATGGATATGTAAATCTATTTGGTTCCTCATAACTTGAGCATAATGGTTTCTTAACAAGAGGTTGTGATTGCAATAAAGTATTAAGGCCCACTTCCTATTGAATTTGGAATTACAATACCCACGTCTGTAATGGATATTTTTGGATCTTCCCTTATAGATTTTGATTTTGTGGTAGATCATTTAGGGGAGTTCAAGATCATGATTATGTGAGAATTTAGAAATGTTGGAAAAGTTTAGGATTTTGACAATAATAAAAGGAATACAAGTTTGGATTGTGTCTTGAAGCACATTTGTAAAATTTGTATACCAACCTAGTTCTAGTTTTGTGAAGTGTCCAAAGATGTTTCTTGAGAGATTTTGGAATAAGATGTCTAGGTCTAAGATGACGACCTGTAGACCTTACTTTAGGGATCCTAACTTTGTGTGAGATCATCTAGAAACAATTTAAGTTTATGGAAGAAAGGAAGATATTTATTGCTACATGGGTGATGGTATTGTGGGTCTTCCATTCTCAATATCATCTAAAATGGTTGCTACATTTCTCCACTGGATATTTGTTTCTTTTGTTTCAAAATTGAAGCTTCTCAAATTGCTAATGAGATCGGTTTGTTCTTCGTTAATGAGTTCAAAGTTTGGCTGAATTATAACACCCGGAAGATCAAGTTGTTCAATGGGAGAAATCAGTCTCCAAATAGTCATGTGGTGTTCATTTGTCAATTTATCTTGCTTAATAAGTTTATTTTACCACAAACACTTGTCTTGATTAAGTTTTCAAACTAAATGTTTATGTCCAAAATATCATAACTTTTACAATGTCCATTTTGTGAGAATCATGAGGTTGAAGCCATAATTGCCTATGTTGTCTTTGGAAAATATGGATTTTGATATAATTGAAGATATTTAGAAATCTCTAAGGATAGAATCCTTAGGATAAGTAGTAATATCATGGCTATTTTAAAGAGGTATCCATATTTAGGCCAAAGTGTTTGAAATTTTGAGGAATATAGTGGATGTTTTCCTTTTTATCATTTTGGAACCAAGCAAAGTATTAAACTGACTCAATCATTCACAACCCTAGGTTCAAAATGGCTATACTTGTTGAATCTCCACTTGGATTTCTCCAAACACTAAACAATGTAAACAATTAGAAATTTGGCAACACTGGCTCCCCTCCACTGCACACACTTCTTAGGACCACCAAATCTCAAAATCCTTAAAATACATAGATCAAAAGGATTTTTATATTTCTACAATTCAATAGTACAAATGTGGGGTGGCTCCAGAATGACCATTCTTGCACCAACAAGTATTAAGGATTTTTTGGCTTCTAAATAAGGGTTCGTAATAAGGGCTTCCAGTTTAGGGGGTGCAATGATAAATTTTTTCAAGAGGTCTCCCAATCCTTAGAACAAGGGCTTTATGCATCATAAAGATACTGGGGGAGAGCTATCATGTATCACTTCCCATTGATCACAATTTTCATTGCAACCACACATTTATATAGTGGTTTGAAAAGCTTGGCTTTAGCTAGTTACTACTTGGGTCGTTCTCTTCTTTCAAAGCAGGGAGGTAGGCCTCTAAAGGTAAATAATAGAAAGGAATCACATCCGTAGTTTGATCATCTATATTCGTATGAACAAAGAGAGAACATGTGCTACGCCTTTTTCTCACACTCGCAAAGGGGTTCAATTTTAATCCAAATTGAAAGTTGTAGGTGATTATACAAAGTGTTAAGGAATGCTTATGTTTCTCAAGATCGCTGAATGGAACAAGAGAATTGCATATGCATTCAATAACAATGTTGTAAACCATAAAACATGAAAAATAGTTGTAAAATTTAACCCCTAAGCTAAGATGACTTCATTTTATGCACCAAATGAAATATAAAGTTGCTTTCTTCAATTTTAAACCCAAAAGACAATAATGAGATTAGGGTTCAATTTTAGTCATGTTTGAGCATTCATTTTAAATCTAATTGAAATCTAGTGAGGTCCTACAGCAGAAAGTAGAAAGCATAAAAAATTGGGTTATAATTGCCCCAAAAGCATCAAACACTTGTTACAATTATAGAATTTCAAGATAAGAAGGCTTTCTTCACTTTAGCTCCATGTCATCCAACCTACAAAACCCTGTTAGTCTAACAACTAGAACAATGTTAGAAGTGTGTTAGCCATCTGATGAATCGAGAAAATTAAAGCACATTCTAAAAAAATGATTGTAAAAATTCTTACCCTGGTTGGGCGTCGCTGAACACAATAGCATCAGGATTTGAAATCTGGGCATCGTTCTAGTGAATTTGGGCATCACTCTGTAGTAGAAATAGAGAGCACAATTGCATCAAGATTTTTTCGGGCGTCGCTCTAATGAATTTGGGGTTGTTGTCGTTTGAAGTCTTCAATACCTCTATATTAAATTAGTGTCACCAGATTTGAATCAGTTCCAGTGCATTTAATCAGTGTTGTTTCAAAGTGAGATAGTGTTGCTATATGGCATCTCTCTTCAAAGTGTGTCACTGTATTTGATTCGGGAATCACTGTATCCCGCAAAAACAAGCAAATAAATGGAGTTTGAGCTAAAAATTGATTAAATTAACAGTTGGACCTCCTTCTAGTGCCAAAATGTGGATCAAGGATCATCAATGTGGGTCAATTACACTTGATCCATGATGAATCAAAGCATAACTTAGCCACTAAACCTCAATCACAAACAAGATCATTCAAATTGAAAGTTAAACTAAGCATTTATTGAAACTGAAACTTACAAACTACTAAAATAGTTAAATTCCTACTCTAACCCATTTGAAAATTATCCTATTTTGGAATTGGTGTCGTGGTGATGTGGAATAGCAACCCTTTCCCAATCCCATGATTTGTGAGCCTGTTTCTATCGATTCTATGGAAGAGAATCGATGAAACTATTGTGATAAATGGATGAAAACCTTATTTATGCTAAATTAAACATGATGTAAGCTAAATTAACATGATTTTATGCTAAAATTGATCTAAACATGCAATTGCTAAGCTAATCTACGCTAATTCTAAGCTAAAAGATGGAAACCCTATATAAACAAACTAAGATGGATGCATGGAAGCCATTAATGGATGTTTTAAGCTATTATGCAACTAAAATGAAGTAAAATAAGCTAAAAGTGAGTAAATTGAGAGTGTGAATGCAAGTGAGCTCAACAGCATAAGTTTTCAATTGAAAGATGGACCCATTTGTCTCCAAATAACATTTTATTCATAAGAGAGCAAATGAGAAATAGAGGGTTGAGATTGAAAAGATCAATCAACGGTCAAGAATGAAGGAAATAGGAGTCATGGATCATGGATTTTCATCAATAGATGAGAATAAAAGATGATAATCAGTAAAGGGCTCACATTTGTTCCAAAAAAACACACTTTTGACCTATACACATAGGTCACAAGGTGACTTGCTCAAGAGGTTAAAGGTTTAGCTTGTTCAAGAATCCAAGTGAGATGATTGGAGGAGAGAGAATATTCTTTAGATATTCTCATGGGTGAAGATAAAGATATTTTACAAATTAAAAGAAAGTTTTAATTGTACAAAAAAGATAAGGAATATTCCATGGGAATATTCCCCTTTTGGAGGAAAATTAGTTTAATTGTTAATTAAACATGGTTTAATCACACAATTAGGAGATTAGAAGAATTAAAGGGGTATTCATTAAATTAAATGATTTAATGAATAGGGGAGAGATAAAATGATATTTAATTAAATAAGTTAGGGTTATTTAATTAAATAAGATGACTTAGGGAATTAAATTAAATACTTTGATTTATTTTATTTAATGAGATGAAGTGTTAGCCTGAAAGGGGGGTGAATTAGCTCGATTTGATGTGTGAGGTTAATAGACGAAAAATGATGCCATTAATTAATTATCTAGGCTAATTCAATTAATTAATCGAAAAGAGGATGGGTTTCGAGAGGAAATGATGTTAGTAAATATGATTCAAGTGTATGATATCATCTAGGACATTTTTCAGTATCTACATATACATATCAAACTATGTTCAATATACATAAAAATATACACGAGGCTATTAAAAATGAGCCAATGAATGAATATACATCATATAATCAAGTTGTATCAAAACTATTTATACATAGGATCTATCCTATGCTCCCTTGGTCCTCCTCTTGGGGCGGTCCCCTATTTTATTAGCCTACCAAAGGCATGCTTGCTCATCTACTCGGTGCAAGAGTACTCCTATGTGAAAATTTTGATTGTCACCAATGCAGAGGCATTGAATGATTCTATAGGGTCCTATACTATGAGGCCTCTATCATGGCTTGTCCTAATAATGTAGTTGAAACCATAGTGCCCTATCCCTGAGCCTGGGCCTATGCCACTACCTCTAACTACTACCAACAGGAGGTCTCCTGTGCCAATTGCAATTGTAGTTGTTTTCTCTTATCTATATATTTCCCACTCTTGGAAAGCGGAACCCCTCCCTTATATCATAGTATCTCTCCCTGCTATCCTCTACTGAATCAAAACCTGAGGATTAGGACCCTAAGAGACCTGGCCATGCACCTATAGGATATGTACTTGTTGTACCTATTGGATCTATGGAGGTTGTTGGGGTACATGCCCTAAAACCTACCCCAAAACCTGTCCAACCAATCTTAGAACCTAACCTCTACCTCTCCCCTAGCCTCTACCACAACCTCCTCCATCGACCCCTACTAATTTTTCCAATCTGATGGAGCGATGTTGTGCAAACCATGCATCGTAGGCCAGAGTCAATCGGGATCATAATGTCCTCTTATGTAATCCCATGGTAAAGGAGCAAGCTATGTAAAGTCATCAATAGCTACTTGAGGAACTATTTGAGGTCCCCAAACCATGATCTCTCTAAAGGTGCATGTGTATACACCCCTATAGTAAGGATTTGGGATATCCTACTAGTCCCCAGATTATCTCACTACTCAGTAAGAGAGATACCTCTCAATGATATGGATGTGGCATCCCATGAGCCACCATTTTTTTCATGCATATAACAAATGATCTTGATTGTCATCTCATGGTTGTGCCTATACCTAGGGTCTCCATCAAAATATTGTCATATTGTCAATGACTCTCCTATAGTAAGATATATCTACTCCACATGGGTGGTGGATTATGGTCATGCCTACACATTTATGCACCACTAGGTCCTCCTCATCTATATCTCTCATAGCAATAACTAGTCTAAGTATGGCGATGTGCTCCCAAGCCCAAATATAAAGCAATGTGACTCCAACCAATAAGCTCGCACCCCTCATGTAGACCACCTGATGCATGTTGTGGTATAGTGTGTCCAAAATACATGGGCCCCAAGAATAAGTGTGTACAACCTCCATAATGCACTCTAACACTACACCCCAACTGACAATGAATCATCAGTTCCTCCTATCTAGCATCAAATCTCCCATGATAAGTCCTACAATAGCCAAGGTAAGGTCACTAACGCATCCCCGATATCTCCTCAAATTGATCTTACCACTCTTCACCTCCAACTAAGCAACTCCAAGCACCTGGAACATGGAATCCACACTGAGGTATACATCATAAAACACTCTTGCTCCATAGATGGGCACTCACAAGATGTACCACACGTCCTCGAGGGTAAAAATCACCTTTCCTCTCAGAAGGTGAAAAGAGGAAGTCTCAAAATTCCATCGCTCTTCGAGCATAGTCAACATCACTAAGTGTGTTCTAATCTCTAGCATGTAGCAGGAGATTGATGTTATAAATTCAAAAAAATTAGGTGTACTTGCAATGAAGAATTCAATATATAAATTAATATATGATTGGTGCAAGAGATTGATGTTATAAATTACAATTTGTGCTTTTAGCCACCCCATTTTATATATGTTCATAGCTTGTACGAGTCATTTCAATTCAAACAATAGGCACAACAATATACAAGCAACCTTATATTAATAGTTGAGTCTCATATTCCCTTGAGGAATTGTGGCATTCATAGTCAAAAAGGATATTGTAAGATTTTAGGAGTCTACATGTGAATTAGGAGCAAGCCATGGTCATTTTTCATTCAACACCCTCACTACCTTGGGTGCATCACTTCATGGAATACAAATATTAATATTTTAAAATTTTAAAGAGGTCTATAGATTTCCATGAAGCAGTCGCCATTAATAAAGAGGGATGTATCACTTTAAAGGAATCACAACTCTTATTTAGGGATTTTCGTACACCATAAGGGGAGTTGAATGTTGGTGTGGAGGTGAATACTTGGTCAAAGTAGCCTCCACCCCTTTCAATGAAGTTAGCGCTATGATTAAAGGGAGGTGTGATTCATTTGGGAAAGTTGTACACATTAATCTTGGCCATCAGGAAAGATTAGAGGAGTCGTTGCCATCTGTAAGAGTTTATATTATTCATGTGTTTCAAGCTAGAATATTTTCTTATGGGAATCGATGTATGAATGTTGATATAAATAATTTAAATATATTTTTTGAGTTATCATATCAGCTTTTTATATTAATTGTAATCAACAAGACTTATATTTTACAATTCCTTCACATTTCTATATTTTTTTCCTTGCTATTGTGAAATAAATATCTTGCAGTGCATTTCATAAAACATATATCATATTTCTACAATTAGAACCACTTGGAAATAATTCAAAATAACTTAGAATAGTAGTATGGCAACAGTTTGACAAAATGCCCGCATTGTCAAACATAAGTAAAACATAAAAATATTGAGCCATGCAGGGTTGGAATTTATAGTGGGGGGTTGAAGTGTATTTGTAGGATTAATTGAAGTGTGATAAAGAGTTGCATGGGATAAATCATACCAAATTAAAAGGAGTTAGGCTTGATTCATCACTCCAAAAGGGGCACTAAGCATAATATTCCATGGATAGGGTTAATGGAATCAAGAGGCATAACTCTCCATGACTTGGGATGATCAAAAAATAACTTCAAATCCAAAATAGATAACACTTGTGTAATAAATATAATGGTGAATGATCTTATAGATATAATAAGATAGTGGTCTTGTTATGTGCTAACCACAGGAAGTTAAAATGAGTGACTGCCAAAACCAAGTTAAGAGGAGAGTGTTAGACTATCAAGAAGGCATGTGTACTATTTGATAGAATGTTTTACATGAATTTGATCTCATAGAATGCTATGATTATAGTTCAGTCATCTCAAATGGAGTATGATAGTCATAAGATAAAAAAAAATGAGATTACATTGACCACCAAAGTCTTCATGAGATGATAGTGAAAGTCAAGGTTTTTTGCATAGTTTAGGGGAGTTGTCAATTAACAAGGACATGGTTATGATAGATGTATATGTTGAAAAAAGTTCAATAAAGGTGAAAATCTTGGTAAGATGGCATGGGAACAAGTTAAAGTGAACATAAAAGGTTAGTGACAAAGATACCAATTGGAAGAAGAATTTGTGTGAAGGTATTTGCAATTTTTATGAGAAATTGCATGCAAGTTAATAGTGATAAATATCATAGTACACAATGATTAATGATGTATGGAAGATATGTATGTTATGGACATGAGACATCAATTATGACCTTATGCAAGGATATTATACAATCAAGAGAAGTTTTCACACATTATAAAGATACTAAGATCAAATCAGAAACCAAGGGCAACATGTCAATGTTACATGACATTTATCATGAGTTTTCAAGACTATGTGGCAATCATAACATGTATACTCATCACAAATAAATGAGAGATTGAGAGTAACAATATTAATGAACATGGACACAAGTAAATAAAGACCAATATTATACCATCCATGAAGAATTCATTCAAAATATGGTGCACCAAATAGCTTGCACACCTGTAGAGACCTCAAGGAGATATGAAACAAAACACAAGGGATGACAAGGTTTAAGGTGTAAGTATTGAGACTCTAATTTTCAATCCAAAGAGGGATGAGATAATGGTCAAGTCTAAGTTTACTTATGATAGTCAAAAGAGTTTTACACTTTGGATTTCATCTTGTAGATTTATAAAGTGCATGAAGTTTTTCTATGAGTATAGTTAATAAGGGAATTCTAGTGAAGAATGTGATAGTTTATTTACCATACAAACCTACAAGATGTTGAAAACTAACATCCTTGGTTTAAGTACTGCAAAAAAAAGGGTTGTTTTGTTACTCTTTGAAGAGTTTAAGTCCCATTGGTGATGACTATAAACTTTGATTTTCCTATGCATGGAGGTAACAAAGCAACAGGGTAAAGATGACATGATGATATGAATAGAGGATAGTGACTTTGATCAATAAAATATTGTATCAAATACCACATGAATGTCACTATAAAAATGAGGCAGAGGTATGTGCTTGACAATAGGGCAGTCATGAATGCACAATAACAAAATACAGCAATCATAAAAATATAGGACAAAGCTAATGATGCCATCATAGAACAAATTAATCCACAATCGAACTTTGTGGTATAATTATGAGGTGACATAGTAGTAAGTAGAAGACAAGGAGAAAAACAAGACATGATAGTTTTGAAGACCTTAAATCAAAAAACTTGTCATGATAGTGGCTTGATGAGATTTTAAGTGTATAGTGCAAGGACATATGTTTCATGACAATCCACAAATGATGATCCATTAATTCAAAAGGGCATGTGGTATGAAGAAATCAAAGGGTGTATTGTTGGAAACACAAGGGAAAAAAACTAAGAGGGGGGGTGAATTAGTTGTCATGAAATTTCAAAATTATTCAACTTATTAACCTTATTCTCAGATCCAATCATTAACCATGAAGCATAAATCAACAACACATCATAAAAACACATAACACCAAAAACAATTACGTGGAAACCCTGTTAGGGGAAAAACCATGGTGGAGGTCAATCCACAAGATTATACCCTGTTAAAAGTATAAAGAAATATGAATGGGGAATGTACATGCATTCAGGCGCACTACCTAGAGCTCACTACTCAAATATAGAATTCTTACATCCCAAAGGAAGACACATTGTCTTACAAAAGACTGAATTACATCCACAAGATTTGAACTGAGAAAAATAGCATCTTCTAATGCCTGATTACAGTTCTCGTTAAGCACATGAACACTTCTTCACTCTTCTTCACACTCTACTTATTCCCTTGAAATATCTGAACAATATTTTCACATAGGACTCACACACTTCACATATGCATGCCTTCAAATGATAAAATAATCACTCTTATATATCTGCAACAAGAAATTACATCACTACATGGCAGCCTTAATGAAATAATAAAATGAATACAAATTGTCGGCCCAAAACAATAAAGATTATTAATGTGAATCAACCAAGGTTAGCCACAACATAGTGAAGACCCAAAATAAAATTCTCAAACATGAAACACCTTCAAAAATTAATCCTCAAAGATCCACAACATGCTACAACACCTTGTTGGCCAAGAAAATGAAAAACATGAACACGCAAGAGAAAATATTGAATTGTAAGCACAACAATCAATGTAGATCTAAAACACAGATAGAGCACAATCTAGAAACATCCACAAACATCATGAATCACCAGAGAATCACTTGCAATAATTGAACTTGCTAAAATCTCATCACCTTCATTAAGGAACATCAACTGAAGTACCAAAAAAATTGTCAGAATACAAATCTTCATAGCATGAATAAATCTTCACGTGGATCTTTGAAACTTAACATGGATAAACTAGATATACTTTACAAGAAACCCTTTAATCCACAACCTCTGATAATCAATGTATTGAACTCACCGACAAACTGAACTTCACTTCTTCTTTGACAACCTACAACTTATTTCATTACAATTTTCTCAATAACCTTGACATATACAGCCTCTAAGACATTAATGCTAATAGTGTTGACATTAATGGCAACCACATATCAGTAACACAACCACAACATCCATTTGATAAACCTTGTAGTTTTTGTAGGCAGTAGAAGAAAGAAATAATCTCACAGCTTCTCTCCAATAGATATGAGGGACATTTCCTTCTAGCATCATAGTTCTAGCAGCATCTTGAACTATCATGTTCTTCCTTTCCACAACTCCATTTTGTTGAGGGGTCTGAAGGGAAAATAATTGTACCTTTATCCCATGCACTTCACAAAAATAATTTGACTCATGAGAAGTGAATTCACCACCTTTATCTGATCTCAAACATTTATTCTTCAGACATGTCTTTGTCTCAACCATAGCCTTAAAGTCTTAAATTTCTCCAGAGCTTCAGATTTCTCCCTTAAGAAAGTAACCCACATCAATCTAGAGTAATCATCAATAAGTAACATGAAGTACCTATCTCCTTGTAAGCTTCTAACTCTTGAAGGACCACACAAATCAATATGAACAAGCTCCAACACTTCTTTTGAACAATGTTGTTTTCTCTGAAATGAAATTCTAGTTTGCTTCCCTAATTGGCATTCCTTGCATATAGTATTAGTAGGATTTACCAACTTAGGAAGATCTCTCACTGCCTGGGTAGAACTTATCTTAATAATATTGTCAAAATTTGCATGACGCATTCTCCTATGCCACAACCAACTTTCATCAACTTGAGCAATCAAACAACTTTTACTAGCAACATTCAGGTGAAAGATGATACCTTTTGTTTTTGTACCTGAAGCAATCACATTTCTAGAAATTCCCAATATTCTACACTTTCCATTCTTGAATTGAAGATTGTATCCCTTGTCAACCATATGTCTGACACTTAAAATATTATGCTTCAAACCTTCCACATAAAGAACATCATCAATATTATTCTTACCATCAAGAGAAATGGATTCTCTGCCACAAATTACACCAACTTTGTCATCACCAAATCTTACAACACCACCATCATACTTTTCCAAGCTCACAAACTTTCTTTTATCACCTATCATGTGATGAAAACATCCACTGTCAATCACCCATTCATCTTTCTCTTCAACTCTGGATGCTAGAGCTTTCTCCACATTTAAGCAACTAAAAGATTCAGTAGGGGTTGGATCATTTTCCTTGATAGCAATAAATACCCATCCATCTTCACTTCCATTTCCTTTATCATATTCATCATCTATCACACCTTCATCAGCAACATAATAGCACTTTATTTGAAATCTAGGATTGTTAGGTCTTGGCTTACGGACTCTTTCCAGACACCTTGATGCAAAATGACCTATCTTATTGCAAGAAAAAAAAATTAATAGAAAATTTCCCTTTCTACTTACGTTCTCCTCTAGCTTATCTCTTGACAATAAGTGCTTCAAGATCATCTAGCTTTATCTCCTCTTCTTCAACCTCTCTCATTTCCTTCTCATACTTCAATACCTTTCTAGATGAAATTTCTACCATATCATATCTTTGTTTATCTCTTTCAGAACTAGTAGCCTTGAATGTAGATTCTATCTTAGGAAGAGCATCACCAAATTCACTTAACTCAAAATCAGTAAGCTTACCAATCAACGTGTCTCTGCTTACATTTGTTACAATCCAAAGCTCTTCAATAGCAGTAGTTTTGACTTTGTATGCAGCAGGCAAGGATCGAAGCACTTTAGCAACAATATTTGATTCTTCCAACTGTCCACTAGCACATCTGATACCACACGCAAGTTCATTAACTCTTTACATGAAAGTAGTAATGTTCTCATCATCTCTCATTCTCAACATTTCATATTTCCCTTTTAGACTTTGTAACTTAGCAATCTTCACATTAGCATCACCTTTATACAAATTTTCCAACTTTTTCCATATCTCATAATCATTCTTCAGATCCATAACATTTTCCATCTCAGAATCCGTCAAAGCACTCAACAATGCTTCCTTAGCCCTAATATTGTACTCAACATCCCTAATCTCAGCAGTAGTAGTAGGACCATTCTGAGGAATAACATACCTATTGCATGTAATGCTCCAATAGGCTTCACCAATGCATCTCAAATGGCACTCCATTCGAGTCTTCCACAGAGAATAATTTGTCCCATCAAATCTTGGACTATCCTTCTTGTATGTTGCCATCCTGGATCACCTCAAGCTGTTAAACTTCTTCCAAGGAACCTGCTCTAATACAAATTGTTGGAAACACAAGGGCAGAAAAGTGAGGGGGGTGAATTAGTTTTCACAAAATTTCAAACTTATTCAACTTATTAACCTTATTCTCATATTTGATCATTAACCATGAAAGCATAAATCAACAACACATCAGAAACACACATAACACCAAGATTTTTTTACATGGAAACCCTATTAGGGGAAAAACCACGGTGGAGGTCAATCCACAAGATTATACCCTCTTAAAAGTATAAAGAAATATGAATGGGGAATGCACATGCATTCAAGAACACTGCCTAGAGCTCACTGCTCAAATATAGAAGGCTTATTTCCCAAAGGAAGACACACTATTTTACAAAAGATTGAATTACATCCATAGGATTTGAACTGAGAAAAATAGCATCTACTAATGCCTGATTACAGTTTCGATTAAGCACATGAACACTTCTTCACTCTTCTTCACACTCTACTTCTACCCTCAAAATATCTGAACAATATTCTCACATAGGACTCACACACTTCACATACACATGCCTTCAAATGATAAAAAAAATCACTCTTATATATCTGCAACAAGAAATTACATCGCTACATGTTGTCCTTAATGAAATAATAAAATAAATACAAACTGTTGGCCCAAAACAATAAAGATTATTAATGCAAATCAACCAAGGTCAGCCACAACATAGTGAAGACCCAAAATAAAATTCTCAAACATGAAACACCTTCAAAAATTAATCCTTGAAGATCCACAACACGCTACAACACCCTGGCGGCCAAGAACATGAAAAACATGAACACGCAAGAGAAAATCTTGGATGGCGAGCACAACGATCAATGAAAATGTGCAACACAAATAGAGCACGATCTAGAAACATCCACAAACATCATGAATAACTAGAGAAGCATCTGCAACAACTGAACTTGCTAAAATCTCATCACCTTTATTCAAGAACATCAACTAAAGTAACAGAAAAACCGTCAAAATACAAATCTTCATAGCATGAAAAAATCTTCACGCAGATCTCTAAAACTCAATGTGGATAAACTAGATATACTCGACAAGAAACCCTTTAATCCACAACCTATGATCATCAATGTATTGAACTCACCAACAGACTAAACTTCACTTCTCCTCTGACAACCTACAACTTATTTCATTACAATTTTTTCAATAACCTCGACATATACAGCCTCTAAGACATTAATGCTAATAGTGTTGACATCAATGACAACCACATATCAGCAACACAACCACAACATCCAACATGTATAATAGTTTAAGAGTTATTTTTCTTGCATAGAAGACAAGCATAAATTATAGGAGTAAAAGTGATGAAAAAATGGTGAAAATGTGAGGAAAGGAACCTTAATGAGGTGACACATATGGAAAATATCCAATGCTTGAAGATCTCTCATGTCTTATAAGGGAATTGAATCATTTCTAAGCATTTTCCACATGGCCTATGAATTAATTTAAGGGAAATTATATGTAGTTGGAGAGGTCAAGGTCAGTTATATTTTCTTCCAAACATCTAGGGGTAGTTTGGGTGATATGGAGAGTAGTTCCAAGTATCTAGTAGTTTGAGTAAATCATGCACAGTTGACAACATCGTGGAGCATTTCTAGGAGAAAAAGTAGCAGGCACCTCAGTTAGGTTCCCAAGAGGAAGACTTTGACCTAGCAACAAGGCAACACACTTGTCATTCTATCTTTATTAGACATGTTTCAAGATTTTAAGAAGGGGTTCAAGGCTAAAAGGCATGCCTAGGATTAGAGTTAAGTATTTATTTGCAAATTTTGGCTATGATTTGCAACTGAAAAGTTCTCTCCTTGGTTAGATATTGTACTATAACTCAAAACCATTCATATCATGATTGTAATAATGTAATTTTTAATCTTTTCAAGCAATTTTAGACTATGTGTTGTTGTTATGGTACCTTTGATCAATAACATTTAGTATTTTACCTTTCAAAATATTTTCTCTTTGTGTGTAGTATGATGATAGATGTATGTTATATATGATTTTTATAAAATCCTCAAACAAATGTCTCAGTACAACACCTTTGAACAAGAAAATGCATATATTCATGCAGGTTGTTAGCTATGTAATAAATATGAATAGTCAATATTTTGTAAAAGCTTCAATTTTCCTTCTCAAAACTATTCAAACTGAACCATCCTTACAAAATATTGATGTATGAGCTTTTGAAATCCTTAGATTGTGTAAAAAACTAGCTAAATTATTAAAAAGATTGTGTGTCAAATAGTAACATGAATCTGAATCTTAGTTTGGTGCATCATCTCATTAGGAAGTAAGTTCATTTTTAGGTCATTCTTCCACTCTTTTCCTTAGTAGAAACATCAGTAGTTTAGTTTAAGATTAGGTGAATACCAATAGAACCAACCCTCTCTAGAGACTCACTCCATGCTATGGGCAACCCATAGACCCTAGAGTGTTTCCATGTTTCACTGGATTGTTGAGTCAAACACTTGGCAAGGGTACAAATCCAAGTGACAACACTAGAAAAATCAACTTAGTGGTTTATCAAAAGAATATTATTGCTTTACAATAATTTAAACCCCTAACTAGAACAACTTTGAGATTTAACTATTGAAATGTCAATACCTTATAATGACATGTCCCCAATGATTTTCTACATACATTTTTCTTAGTGATACTTTATTAGTATTGAAACATTACTTACTATTTAGAAAGAATTATTATCATTCTTGAATGCATGCAAACTAAACAAACAAATCTTGTAGAAAATGTGCAAGTTAAGATTTCTATTTTTTTTAAATGTACTTATCTTTATATGATTAAACATAGGAAAATATGGGAGATGGATGGGATACCTAAAAATAGGATGTTAAATGAGGTACCTATGCCAAAAGAAAAAGGGGGTATCCACCTAATCACGAATCCACCTTTTCCATGTTCATTAGGAAGAGGGATAGTGCCACAAATTATTAGAATTGACTTGTAACCCTCGAGGTGAGTCGGCCCTAGGTTTGTACACTATGTTTCCTTAACTTATTTATGATAAAAATGATTGAACATCAATTTTGGGAGAAGAATAAAAGTGCATTAACAATAAAATCTATGAGATCTAACAATTGAAACACAAAGTATTATGATAATACTAGCATAAGCAACCATTATCCAGCAAATCTAAGAAGGTTAGGATGGTATGTACCTAGCTCCAAAAGTGGTTTTCAAGCTCTACACAAGGATAGGTTCACCCAAGGGAAAATGGGTCCTTTCATCCCTTTTTGGAAAAACAAAATTTGATCTTGTAGCCCTCTATTTGCACTCTACTCCTATACTTACTAATCTTCAATCTCAACTCCAAATCTGTAGCAAAAACTAAAACTTCAAGTGTTTTTGTATGGGGGTTTTCCTTGGTCAAACCCCAAATTTGGTAATTAAACCTTGATGGAAAGATGAAAATATGACAAATAACAGTGTGTGCAAGACCTAACCTTTAGTGCATCTAAAGTGTTAAGAGATAAAATGTAAAATAAACCTTATTCAAGTGTGTTAGAATAAGATCCATAAATGAACATGAAAAAGGACAAAGACCTGATTAGGGAGAAGCCAAAACACCCTAATAGATCCGAAATTTGATTATACCTTGCTTTAGGTAGCTAGTAGAATGAATATTGAAGATGGGAACACTAATTAGGAAAGAAGTCAATAAGTCAGGGAGAATGGCTAGGTGCATGTCCCAAAACCTAGAATCCATCATGATCCACCATTGGCATCAACCTTCAAATCATCAACAATGTTTGATCTTTCCTAGAAAAATGAGCTTGAAGACCAGCATAAACAAATGAAATGTTGCTCCAAGACTTCAAAATTTATTGCTTTAATGTTTTCTCCTTTCTCTTGAGTGCTATTTTTTGTGAATATCTTCTCAACCTCTTTCCAACCTAGTTTGAAATGGTGAAAAGACTAGGCTTTATAGGCTTCTTCTCTAATTTCCTGATTGTTCAATCACGATGGCCGACCTTTGCAACTTGAATTTTGAACATTTAAATGCTTCCAAAACATATTTTAAATTGGGTTTTGGCACCTAAAGGGTACCCATTTGCCTTTGGGAAAATGGTTCCAAACCTAAATTGTCAAGACTCATTTATTTTGGGGCCTTTAATCTATTAGATGCATTTGTTCAATGTGTGTTTTGGTGTCAAAAAATGATAAAAATAGCCATTGGGATGCATAATAAAGGGAATTAGGGGCATATTTTCAAGGGTGAAAATGCATAAATGGTGAGGTCACTAAAATAGGTCCAAATTAAGTGTGAAATTGTACTTTCACTTAGAAAGGAGTATAGTTTTCTACACTACATTTAGCCCTCACTTTAGCAGCCATATGACACTACGTACATATGCAAGTTAAATTAATTAGAAAGTAAATGATTTATAAAAGGATACTCATATGGATTCATTTGCAAACAAGGAGAATGAATTCCCCAATGCAGTCATCTGCAAAACCACAATGTTAGGATCCACATCCTACAAAATTGATTTGTTAGTTGTTCAAAATCATCGTATCAAACTTCTACAGAGAATGAAATTCAAGGGTAGATGTATACCCCATGATTCCACTTGTTTTATGGAGGTGGAATTAGGGTAGCAATCTAACCTCATCGAACTGCTTTTCTTTTTATGAGAAAATTCTACAAGAGGGTATTGAAAGTATAATACCACATATTGATAGACATTAGACTAGATCAGGGATGAAATTACAAATCCAATGCAATAAATGGCATTGAAAGTGGAGTTCCCTAGCCCCCATTATGTTGGTTAGAATTAAATGTGCTTTGAATAAAATATGCTCTCTTTAATAAATTTGACTATATATGAACGAAAATGATAATTGTAACTATCATTTTTACATTTACCTTTTGAAAATTATAGTGTTGTAGAGAGAAGTAGACATGCCCAACTGACTAGCGTACCGACCTCTAGATTGGATGTTTTACAAGAGGAGATTATGTGAGGCGAGATCCAATGCATAGTGAATCCACTGTACACTCTCTTTTGATTTTTTTTGATTTTTTACACACTTTTTATGCATTTTTAGAGGTTTTAGGACCCTACCCAAAATTGTCACAAAGCATCCCAAAATGGCTAAAACATCTTGGACACCCTGTCCAAAAATGTTCCAAGCGTCCATTTTTGGCCAAAGCATCCCAGGATAGGTTAATTTTACTTTGAATGGTTCTATTGACCTTTTTAGATGCATTACTAATAATTTCTTTTGTCTTTTTCAAGTTCCACTGCGTGCACAGCAGCACCTAGGTGACCATCTTTTTACCCTTCTTCAGGAGTAAGTGACCCAACTAACTGAGGAGGAGGATGATATATTGCATGAGATGGGATTATTTTGGATCTACCTCATGCCTCCCATGAGGTACCATGATGCCATGTTCATGGCACTTGTCAAGAGATGGAATGTCAATTTGTGCACATTCCATCAATCGTTTGGTGAGACGACAGCCACATTAGAGGGTGTTCATTGGATTTTAAGGATACCATATGTAGAAAAGTGGTCTACTTCGAGGAGGTTTGGAAATATCAACGAATGTGGGGAGACATTGAGTATTGTCTCGGCCACCCTATAGGACCTCGCGTCAATTTGGAGTGGATGTTATACTCTCATGCACCCTTGTTATGGTGCATTATGGTGCTCACAGTAGCCTTAGCACTAGTTCTAGATGGATGAGGCACACACTTAGATGGAGGCCTCGTACATACCATTCAATATATGGAGTGACATCAGGCCAACTATTCTTGGGGTCATAGTATGTTAGCTCATCTATACTATGTGTGATACCTTGGAATTTATCCTACTCTAAATGTGCAATATAACTAAGAAACGCGAATGAGAAAATACCAAGGACACCTCAAGATTAGCCAAAAGAGTGATACAACGAAAAGGAATGTAAATAAAATGAAACACAAACAATTTTACCTCCCTTGGTGTTGATACCTCTTTGATTGGCCCTTGCTTGGATTGGTTGTGTGCTCCTTAGATGATTGCTTGAATGTCTAAATGCAAGATTGGAGGTGCAAATGATTAAAAAGATGGCTAGATGATGGTAGAGGATTGAGGATTCAAATTGGCAGCATGTAGTTATGAGAATGCAAAGTGTTTGGGAAGGCAAATGGGCAGCATGTAGTTGCTCAAATCCAAAAGTGTTAAAAATGCCCTTGAGGAGGGGGTATTTATAGGAGAATTTGAATTCTCTAGAGAATTCAATGGTCAAGATTGATCCAACAAGGCCAAGATGAAGGGCTATGGTGGGTTGAGAACCCACAAGCCCTCACATCTTGACATGTGGATGGTGAAGTGGCCAAGGGATATGAGATGGAGATGAGGTGTCAAGAAGGTATATGAGGTGGAAAAAGGACATGCACCTTGGGGAGTGAGGAGATTTCCACAAAAAGGATTCCTTGTCCCCAAGTGGGAGTGAAAGGGACATTTGAGGAATTTTGGAATTCCTCAAAAATCTACATGGGAAAAGGAAAGGTGGTTGGGGATATAAATGTGAATTAAAAATTCACATTCATAGGATGATCTAGAGGATAAAAGGTGGGCTCCAAAAAGGTGGGACTTGGTCACATGTGGAGATTGTGACAAGTCCAAGGTTGGTCACATGTGGAGATTGTGACAAGTCCAAGGTTCTAGAAGCCTTGGAAGGATGGAATGTGAATTAAAAATTCACATATAAAAGAGGGGAATCTAGGAAGAATAAAAAGGAATTAAAAATTCCTTGGAGAATGATTAGGCTTAATTAATCTGTAATTAGAGGATAAATAAGGATTAGAAGCCAACTTGCAAAAGTTGGAGGATGTGACACATCCTAATCAAGGATTAGGCATGTGCACATCCCTAATGAAGAAATTAGGAAATGGATTAGGATTAGATGAAAATGACTTGTGAGGAATTAAATAAATGTAATATTTATTTAATTTATTTGATGAAAAGAGGATTAAGGAGGGTAAGGTATTTAATTATTAATTAAATACCTTAGGGATTTGGCAGAATTAAAGATATTAATTAAATAATAGTAATATTATTTAATTAACTCGGATAAGAGGATGTTTAGACGAAAAGTGATAAATTTGGATAAATTAAGTGTCCAAATTTGGATGTCTACACTATGATCTTGAGCATTTTGTACATAAAGAGTTACATAGCATCATGCAATGTACACTTTTACATGTGTGGGCCTTTGAGCATACCACATGCATGAGGTTGATAGGATATCCCATAGTAGTTGCCATTGGCTACCCTCTAGCTTTTAGCTACACATTGAGAAAAATTTGGCAAGTCGGTGACCTATGGTTCTAGAGGGTTAGGTTTGATTGGCTCGATGAGGATGACATAGTATGGAGACCATACAAGACCATACCACAGTGGCCAAATCTCACACAACTTATTAGGATGCAATGGGATAGGTTATTCTTAGGGTGGAATGATTATATATGTTGGATATTATTTTTGTGTTGCTGATATGTGGTTGTCACTGATGTCAACACTATTAGAATTCATTCATTAGAAGTTATATATGTCGAGGATATTGAGAAAATTGTAATGAGATGAGTTGCAGGTTAAGAGTGGTGAAGTGAAGTTCAGTATGTCAGTATTTTTTGTACGTTGATGATCAAAGGTTGTGGACTAAAGGGTTTTTTTCTAAGTGTATCTAGTTTATCCACGTTAAGTTTCAAAGATCCACGTGAAGATTTGATCAAGTTATGAAGATTTTCATTCTAACAATTTTTTTGTTGCTTCAATTTATGTTCTTGATTGAAGATGATGTGATTTTAGTTATTTTAGTTGTTTTGGATGCTTCTCTAGTGATTTTTGATGTTTTTGGATGTTTCTATATCATGCTCTATCTTTTTTACACGTCCACATTGATCGTTGTGCTCGTGGCTAGTGATTTTCTCTTGTGTGTTCATGTTTTTCTTATTCTTGGCCGACATGGTGGTTGTAGAGTGTTGTTGATCTTCAAGGAGTAATTAATTGAAGTTTTTCACATTGGAGATGTTGATTTGGGTCTTTACTAAGTTGTGGCCGACCCTGGTTGATTCGCATTAATAATCTTTAATGTTTTGGGCTGACAGTTTTTATTCATTTTATTATTTTTGTTGAAGTTGACTTGAAGGGATGAAATTTCTTGTT
The DNA here is from genome assembly GCA_007258455.2 of Sequoia sempervirens. NCBI lineage: Eukaryota > Viridiplantae > Streptophyta > Pinopsida > Cupressales > Cupressaceae > Sequoia > Sequoia sempervirens. Next base: position 648,409,864 of record VDFB02058242.1, on the reverse strand, counting down.
GTGGATATATAAGTGCAATTGTTTATTTGAATTGAAGTGTGTGAATGGATTCCAAAGTGTGCTTCTATGTGAATATTGATCTAAATCATTCAAAGGCAGAGTAGAGTGTCAAGAAGAGTAAAGAAGTGTCTGTGCGCTTAACCAGAACTGTGATCAAGGATTAGCATATGCTATTCTATCAGTTCAAATCCCTATAGATGTAATCTATTTCCTCTTGTAATACAGTGTGTCTTCCTTTGGGCGATTAGCCCCTATTGTAATTGAGCAATGAGCTCTAGGCAGTGTGCCTGAATGCAAGTGCATTCCCCATATTTTCATTTCTTATACTTTTAACAGGGTATAATCTTTTGGACTGACCTCCACCGTGGTTTTTCCCCTAACAAGGTTTCCACGTAAAAAAATCTTGGTGTTATGTGTGTTTATGATGTGTTGATGATTTATGCTTTCATGGTAAATAATCAAATCTAAGAATAAATTTAATAAGTTGAATAAGTTTTAAATTTTTGTGACAACTTATTCACCCCCCCTCTCAGTTGATTGCATTGTGTTGCCAACAATTGGTATTAGAGCAGGTTCCTTGGAAGAAGTTTAACAACTTGAGGTGATTTGGGATGGCAACTTACAAGAAGCATAGTCTAAGATTTGATGGAACAAATTATTCTCTATGGATGACTTGAATGAAGTGTCATTTGAGATGCATTGGTGAACCCTACTAGAGCATTACAAGTAATAGGTATGTTATTCCTTAGAATGGTCCTACTATTACTGTTGAGATTAGAGATGCTCAATATAATATCAGGGCTAAGGAAACCTTGTTGAGTGCCTTGACTAATTCTAAGATGACAAATGTTATGGATCTTAAGACTGCATATGAGATCTGGAAAAAGTTGGAAACCTTATATGAAGGTCATACTAATGTGAAGATTGCTAAGTTGAAGATTCTGAAAGGAAAATATGAAAAGTTGAGAATGGATGGTGATGAGAACATTACTATTTTTATGCAAAGAGTGAATGAACTTGTGTGCGGTATCAGATGTTTTGGTGGACAGATAAATGAATCAAAGATTGTTGCTAAAGTGCTTAGATCCTTTCCTGATTCTTACAAAGTCAAAGCTAGTGTTATTGAAGATCTTTGGACTGTAACAAATGTAACTAGAGACATTTTGGTTGGTAAGCTTACTACTTTTGAGTTGAGTGAATTTGGTGATGCCCTTCCTAAGGTTGAATCTACATTTAAGGCTACTACATCCAAAAGAGATAGACATAGATATGATCCAGGTGAGAGTTCATATAGAAAGACATTCAGGTACGAGGATGAAATCAGACAAATTGAAGAAGAAGAAAGAGAGCTGGAAGAGATGGAAGCACTTATTGTCAAAAGAGTACTGAGAGGAAAAGGTAAGTATGAAGGAAAATTGCCTCTTAAATTTTTTTCTTGCAATAAGATAGGTCATTTTGCATTAAGATGTCCAGAAAGAGATCCTAAACCAAGACATAATAAGCCTAGATTTCAAAAGAAGTGTTACTATGCTGCTGATGAAGGTGTGACAGATGATGAATTTGATAAAGGAAATAGAAGTGATGATGAATGGGTATTTATTTCTATCAAGGAAAATAATCCTACATCTATTAGTTGTACAAATGTGGAGAAATCCCTAGCTACTCGAGTCGAAGAGAAAGATGAATGGGTGATTGATAGTGGATGTTCACATAATATGACAGGAGATAAAAGTAAGTTTGTAAGCTTGGAAAAGTATGATTGTGGTGTTTTGAGATTTGGTGATTATGTAGCTAGTGTGATCCATGGCAGAGGATGCATTTCTCTTGATGGTAAACATAATACTGATGATGTCTTGTATGTGGAAGGCTTGGAGCATAATCTTCTAAGTGTTGGTCAGATGGTTGATAAAGGATACAATCTTTAGTTCAAGGATGGGAAGTGCAGAATACTAAGTTCTAGAAATGTAATTGCATCAGGTACAAAAACAAAAGGTAATATCTTTCACTTGAGTTCTGCTAGTAAAAGTTGTTTGATTTCTCAAGTTGATGAAAGTTGGTTATGGCATATGAAATTGTGTCATGTTAATTTTGATAATATTGTCAAGATAAGTTCTGCTAAGGCTGTGATAGATCTACCTAAGTTGGTGAAACCTACTAATGCCATATGCAAGGAATGTCAGTTAGGAAAGCTAACTAGAATTTCATTTCGAAGCAAACAACATTGTTCAAATGAATTATTGGAGCTTGTGCATATTGATCTATGTGGTCCCTCTAAGGTCAGAAATTTACAAGGTTACAGGTATTTCATGTTACTCATTGATCATTACTCTAGAATGGTATGGGTTACTTTCTTAAGGGAGAAATATGAAGCACTGGAAAATTTCAAGACCTTTAAGGCTATGGTTGAGATAGAGACAGGTATGAAGATTAAATTTTTGAGATCAAATAGAGGTGTGAATTCACTTCTGGTGAATTTAATTCTTTGTGTGAAGAGCATGGAATAAAGAGATAATTATCTGCACCGCGGACTCCTCAGCAAAATGGAGTTGTGGAAAGGAAGAAAAAAATAATTGAAGATGTTGCTAGAACTATGATGTTGGAAGGAAATATCCCTCATATCTATTGGAGAGAATCTATGAGTATTGTTGTGTACACACTCAATCAGGTACAAATCAAAGGTGATACTGATAAGACCCCTTTTGAGCTATGGACTAGTCAAAAGCCTATTGTTAAATATTTCAAGATATTTGGAAGAAAATGTTATATCAAGAGAGATAAATACATAGGAAATTTTGATGCTAGGATTGATGAAGGTATCTTTTTGGGTTATTCTACTAATAGCAAGTCCTACTAGTGTTACAATAAAAGATTGAGGAAAATGGTTGAAAGTGAAAATGTCAAGGTTGATGAAGACTTAGGTACACCATCTAGAGCCTATGGATATGATTATGATTATTAGAATGTCAATACAAACAAGGGAAAGCAAGTTCAAACTACAAATCAATTACAAATCATTCTGGTGGATTAGGAAAATCAAGAGGAAGAAGAAACTAGTGAAGTTGAAGAACCTAAGAAGACTCTAAGGTATGTAAGATTGAATCATTTAGAAGATCAGATTATCGGTGATAAGAAAAAAGGTGTCCAGACTAGGAGAAATATTGCAGAAGAATACTACTTGATTTCAAAGATTGAGCCTACTAGTGTGAATGAAGCATGTAAAAATGAGCATTGGGTTGAAGCAATGAAAGAGGAACTAAAATAGATTGAGAAGAATGATACTTGGATACTTGTTCCCATACCTAAGGATGAGAATTTCATTGGAACTAAATGGGTCTTTCGAAACAAATTGAATGAGCAAGGAGAAGTGGTTAGAGACAAAGCAAGACAGGTATGCAAAGGATATTCACAGATGGAAGGAATTGATTTTGAAGAGACTTTTTCCCTTGTTGCTAGAATTGAAGTTGCAAGATTATTTCTTGCCTATGTTGCTTAAAAAAACTACAAAGTTTATCAAATGGATGGCAAGTCAGATTTTATGAATGGCGAATTGGGAGAAGAAGTGTATGTTGAGAAACCTGATGGATTCCAATTGACTGATAAAGGAGATATGGTGTGTCAGTTGAAGAAAGCATTGTATGAACTCAAGCAAGCCCCTAGAGCATGGTATGCCAGATTGGACAAGTATTTGTTGAAGCTTGGATTTAACAAAGGTACTGCTGATAGTAATCTGTATTTCAAGAATGATAATAAAAATTTGATTGTTGAAGTCTTTGTTGATGATATCATTTTTGGAGGAGATGATGGTTTGTGCATGAAGTTTTCTAATGAGATGAAGAGTGAATTTGAAATGTCAATGATTGGTGAGATGAAATTCTTTATGGGATTGCAAATTTTACTCAGTTAGTTAAAGGGATTTTTATATCTTAGTCCAAGTATGTGAAGGAATTTTTGAAGAAGTTTTGTATGGAAGATTCAAAGCCAGTCGGTACACCCATGGTGACCAGATGCAAGTTGACAATAGAAGATGATTCTCTAAAGGAAAATCAGACTAGATACAGATCAATGATTGATGGATTGTTGTATTTAACTCAAACTAGACCTGATATCATGAATGTTGTATGTATTGTTGCAAGATTTCAAGTTAATCCAAAGGAATCTCATATGGTTGTTGTGAAGAGAATTTTCAAATACTTGAAAGGGACAGTTGACTTTGGCCTATAGTATCCTAAAGATGATGATCTTACTTTGAGTGCCTTTATCGATGTTGATTGGGCAAGAGATGTGAATGATAGGAAAAGTACTATTGGTGGAGCATTTTTCTTGGGTAAGAAGTTGATTTCATGGTTAAGTAAGAAGCAGAATGCCATTTCCTTATTTACTGCAGAGGCTGAATACATTGTTGATGCTAAAAATTGTACTCAAGCCCTATGGATGAAACATATGTTGAAGGATATCAGAGTTGTGTATAATGATCCTATTGCTATATTCTATGATAATTCAATTTTTTTTAACATTTCTAAGAATCCAGTGTTGCATTCAAAGACAAAGCATATATCTATTAAGTTTCACTTTTTGAGGGAGAAGGTGAGTGAAAAGGAAGTCAAACTCGAGTATGTGCCTACTAAGGAGAAGATTGCAGATATCTTTACCAAGCCATTTTCTAAGGATAATTTTGAGTATTTCAGAGGGAAGTTAGGGGTGATTACCCCTCCTAATCAGAACTAAGGATGCATTACATTGCATCAGTCCATGCATTTCATAGTCATATCTTGTTTCAAATTTATTTTGTGGTGGTTGCTACTCAGAGGGAGTAGTCAGATGTTTAGATGTTCATATATATGGTTCAGAGCTTTTATAGAAGAAATATTTGTCACTAATGTCAAAGGGGGAGAAGATTCATGTGAAAAACTAGTGATTATCTGGGGAGAAGAGCCTTGTGGGGAGAAGAGAGTTAATGAGTCAGAATATAAGGGGGAGTAAGTGTCAAGAGTTAGTTGTGTTGATGGTGTTTTTCACATCATGTGTTGCCATCAATTCCAAAGGGGGAGATTGTTGGATATTGTGGTTGTGTTACTAATATGTGGTTTTCATTGATGTCAACACTATTAGCATTAATTCATTAGAAGTTGTATATGTATAGGATATTGAGAAAATTGTAATGAGATGAGTTGCAGGTTGTCAGTGGTGAAGTGAAGTTTAGTATGTCGGTAAGTTTTGTATGTTAATGATCAGAGGTTGTGGACTAAATGGTTTGTGGCTAAGTGTATCTAGTTTATCCACGTCAAGTTTCATAGATCCACGTAAAGATTTGATCGAGTTATGAAGATTTTTATTCTAACAGTGTTTCTATTGCTTCAATTTGTGTTCTTTATTGAAGATGATGCAATTTGAGTTAGGTTAGTTGTTGTGGATGCTTCTCTAGTGATTCATGATGTTTGTGGATGTTTCTAGATCATTCTCTATCTTTGTTGCACGTCCACATTGATCGTTGTACTCGTGGTTGGCAATTTTCTCTTGCATGTTCATGTTTTTCTTGTTCTTGGCCGACATGATGGTTGTAGCATGTTGTGGATCTTCGAGGTGTAATTAATTGAAGTGTTTTTGCATTGGAGATGTTGATTTGGGTCTTCACTAAGTTGTGGCTAACCTTGGTTGATTCGCATTATTATTTTTGATGGAGCCGACTTGAAGGGATGAAATTTCTTGTTGCGGATATATAAGAGCAATTTTTTATTCGAATTCAATTGTATGAGTGGATGCCAGAGTGTTCTTCTATGCGAATATTGATCTAAATCATTCGAAGGCAGAGCAAAGTGTGAAGAAGAGTGAAGAAGATTAAAGAAGTGTTCATGTGCTTAACTGGAACTATGATCAGGCATTAGCATATGCTATTCTATTAGTTCAAATCCCTGCGGATGTAATTTGTTTCCTATTGTAAGACAATGTGCCCTCCTTTGGGTGGTTAGCCCTATTGTAATTGAGCAATGAACTCTAGGAAATGTGCCTGAATGCAAGTGCATTCCCCATATTTTCATTTCTTATAATTTTAATAGGGTATAATCTTGTGGACTAACCTCCAATGTGGTTTTTCCCCTAACAAGGTTTCCACATAAAAAATATTGGTGTTATGTGTGTTTTTGATGTGTTGATGATTTATGCTTTCATGGTAAATAATCAAATCTGAGAATAAAGTTAATAAGGTGATTAAGTTTTAAATTTCTATGACAAATAATTCACCCCCCCTCTCAATTGTTTGCATTGTGTTGCCAACAATATAGTATTTTCATTCTACTATGATTACATCATGAGACAATTTCGATAGAGGTGGATACCTCCTAAGCCATGACCTATGTACCTGAGAACAACATGAAGCAACACTTGTCTAGGAGGCATCCAATGGTCTACTGCTAATGATGTCATTTCCAATGATTTTAATGAGGATCCTAACATACCCCCAACATCAGATCGAGATGATGTAGGTGTGCCAATAGCATATGAGCAATGGTGGATGGGAGCACAGCCTACAATAGTATTCCCTATGTAGAACCCCATTGGTGATGTTGGACCTCTTCTAGGTCACGAGGAGGAGAGAGAGGATGGAGTCGTGGATGGGGACACAAAGGATGAGGACAAAGAAATTGAGATGGTAGATGTGTTAAACAAGCACAGGAAAACTAAGATGGGGGGTGAATTAGTTGTCACACAATTGAAACTTATTGAAACTTAAAACTCAACACTTATTAATTCCACAACCACACTGTTTAGTTATTAAGTAAGAGCATGAAACAAAAGTAATAGAAAGAAAATCAACACAATGAACACTAGATTTTTACATGGAAAACCCAATAAGGGAAAAAACCATGGTGAGGGTTAACTCACAATATAAAAGATTATAAACAAAATATAAAGACTCACTGCCCAAAAGAGGACTCACTGTCCAAGTAAAAAGGCTCACTGCCTACAAAAGGGACTCACTTTCCACATAAAGGACTCATTGTCCAATAGGGAGGCTCACTACCTACAAATGAAAAAGAGAACAAAAAGATCCACAACAACAATTAATTCACATTCACAGGATTGCATAAACGTTCAGCTCACTGCCTTCAACACAATGAAGAACTGTTGTCCCAAATCACTCACACACACTTCTACTCTTATGATTTGTGGATCACTTTCATCACTTTGCATCACACTATTATACAACTCTTCACAATTCAACTTGCTTTTATACCATCCTCATCCTTAGAAACTTTCTTCAAGGTCAGCCATAAATACCTTATTTTATAAATTCAAAATAGGTCAGCAACTCGAAATTCTCACGATGGAATGGAATAAGATTGAACCAATAAAAACATTTTTTAAGATCAAAAATAATATCTCAAAACAACCACATGCTTCCTTAATTAAATTTTATTCTTCGAATGAAGTGTAAACACTAGGTCAACCAAACCTAATGAAAACACAAATATCATTGATGTACACACTTCCCAACAAGAAGATGACATGTGGATTCCATGACACACTTCCTTAAGCACGGGAATACATCTCATAATCTTCTAGATACATCTGCAACAAAACAACAAACTTCAGTCACTGAACACCTTTCACCAATCCGCCTGGACTATATAAACTCATACTGAAACATGACTTCCGGATCACCAATATTCAAACCTCTTTGCTAGAGCATAGAAAAGACCTTCACAAGACATATTCTAGACCAGTAAGATTTGAAACAAAACAAAGAAGAACTGCAGAGCAACACTATTTCTCCCAGTCCACAGAAGACCAACTTTACCAAAACAGTTCACATACCGGTGAACGTAACTTTCACATACCATCAAACCAGAAGCTAAAACTTAGGAGGTATCACCACAAGATCACCATCATCAATCCTTCAGATCCACACAAGCATAGGATCAACACAGGAGAAATGCAAAGAACATACCAGAGCACATTCTAAACACTTTCATCATTCTATTTTCTCTTCTTTATTTAATTTTCTCAAAAGCACTTGGAAACTCATCAAACCAACACATCTACTACACCATAGAGATAGCTCCATGTACTCACAACATCTCAGCAGCATCTCAGCCATACATGTACAATCTGCAACATACTTAACTGTGTTGACATTAATGATAACATTAATGACAACACCACCAAACTTTTCTCATATTTACAACAAGATGAAGATGAGGAGGATGTAGAGGAGGATGAGAAGACGGTGAGAGATGAGCCTATTGATCTAATGGATATTGTAGATGCCCCGAGGAGAGACCCTTAAATCCTCCCAAAGTCGCTCAATCACAACCAATGAGTACAATAGGCATGATATCTCATGAGCATGGAGGGAGCAATGGTGTTGGACCTTCCACACTTCCTACCCATCAGGACCTTGATCGAAGGGTTGGTGACCTAGGCAATTGTGTATTATTTTTATTATGTTTTAAGTTCTAATTATGAATTTCTTATTATATCATTTTTTGATGTATTTTATGTTTTACTTGTTGCAAGTGATATCCTAGGGTGGCAGGATTTCGTTAGATAGATCATTACATAGATGAACCCTTGTCCTACCCCCATAGAAGGCTATATGAGTAGAGCATGGACCACCACCTATGGTGGGGTACCATGCAGAGGACCTATTTGATCCTTTAGCACAATGGAGAACTACCTATGAGGAGACTATGAGGGCCCTTGATGATTATAGAGTTCAGGAGGAGCAAGCAAGAGCTACATTTACAAAGCATCAGGCTGCATATGAGGAGCTCTGAGCCACTCGAGTTCTGGTTGAGAGAGAGTTAGTGGTTTTCATATGGGTAGAGATCGAGAAACTACAAGGATAGCTTGATAGGGTTTAAGCAGATCAGGTGAGACTACAGGAAGAAAGGGATCGAGTGGAGCAAGAATGTGTCACACTACTCATACATGTGGTTTTTGTGGTGGGTGAGCTCTGAGACCTACAAGAGCGGGTTAGTTCCATGAGCCGCACACGATCCACCGTCTCCTAGCGAGCACCACCACCAGGACCGAGGGATCCAATAGTCATAGGCCCACTTAGATTTACTTATGTTTGTATTATGCCACATTGCAGTGATCATGTATATAAACTTTTTGTGATTAATATATAAGCATTTTGTTTCTATATGTGTTCTTATTTAGATTAGATATCAATGTGATCTATTAAAAAATATTTTTGTACATTATTTAATAAATGTATCCATGATCTAATTTTATATATGTGGTCTAACCTAAACACCTATGTTTACATTAGATACAATATTTGGATTAAGTGTAATCATGTTAAACTAAATTCTCTTATGATCTAATTGTGGAAAATGAAATGCATTTTATGATCTAACTTAGCACAACACACATGAAATTGAATAGCATGTAAAAGAAAGTAATAATCCAACTAATGAATAATTAATCTATAATTCAAGACACGCACAAGGAATTTTTTTCAAGAATGAAGCAATACGAGATAAAATAGAAAAATATCTACTAAATCTATCAACATGCTTTAATATACATACTATTCAAAAGAGATATTAAGTGTAATATTTACACAAATGCACAACATTAATAGGTTCTTTAAGAGGTGCACCATCCATGTCTATTAATGTATATGCACCATACCCATAGCTTTCTTGAATGACATAAGGGTCTAACTAATTTGTACTAAAATTTCCTTTTTCACTTGGGCCGACATTAATATTTCGCTAATTTTCATATTATACTAAATCACCTTTATTAAATGAGTAAGGAATGACATTAGATCATTGTAACTACACTGCATTCTTTTCAAATAGGCTTGAAGATGCTCGAGAGTGTTGATGCATTGTTCATCAAGAATTTCAAGTTTCTACAACGGTTTCTCTTTATAATTGGTATCATCAATAAGTCCTTGAAGAGCAATTTGCAATGAAGAAATTTCTAACTCCAAGGGCATTATTGCATCAATGCCATAGACCAAATTATAAGGTGTGTTTCTTGTAGATGTTCAAATATTAGTGTGATATAATCCCACAATGTATACGATAATTGAGTGTGCCAATCCTTATTATGTTTGCTATTATTTTCCATAATATTTGTTCAATTATTTTGTTTGTTGCTTCTGCTTGACTGTTAGATTGTGGGTAATAAGGCATTGAGAACTGATGTTGGATATGAAATGTTTCTAAGAATTTATTCACATCATTGTTCTTAAATGGTGTACCATTGTCTAAGACCAATGTGGAAGGAAGACCAAAGTAAGCAATAATGTGTTCCAATATGAAATGACAAATTGCATCAGCTGTTGTGAAACAAAGAGGAATTGCTTCACCCATTTTGTGAAATAATCTGTGGTGGTAATTATAAACATATGTCCAAAAGAAGAGGTAGGGGATATCTTTCCAATGAGATCTAAACTCCAAACCAAAAATGGCCAAAAAGGGACTTGGGCACGAAGTTTAGAAGTGGGAGTGTGAATCAAATTGTTATGCTCCTGACATTTGTGACATTTCTTAACATGATCAAAACAATTGTGTTACGTATGTCTCTAATAATATCCAATGCAGATTAATTTTTGATCTAATGATCTTCCCCCAAAATTCTCCCACAAACATTAGCATGAGCTTCCTCAAGAGCTATAGGGATCTCTGACTATTTAAGACATCTAAGTAAAAGACCATCAAAGGATCATCTATAATAGACATCTACTAGGATTAAATATCTAGTATCAAGCTTCCAAATATGAGCTCTGGTTTTTTTAGTGGTTGGTTCAAGAAAGGTATGTTCTTTTAAATAATTAAATAACAGTGTGTACCATTCAGTAGAGGCTTCAATATTGGTCATTAATGCTTCTTTCACTTTTTCATCTATTGATGGTTTGGTAATCGTATGGACGAAAAATGTCAAATTCATAGAAGGGTCATTAGGAGATACAAGGGAAGTGGCACTTGCCATTGCATCTATATGTCAATTATCCTTTTGGGGAATATTGTCAATGGTATATAATTCAAAACGTTCAAGCAATGTCATTGTGAGGTTTTTATATTGGGCTAATTTTTCATGTTTTGCTTGATATGATCCATTAATTTGTTTACTGACCAATTGAGAATCACCAAATATGTGAATGTGTTGAAAACCTAAGGATACAACTATGTGTATTCTAGCAATTAGAGCCTCATACTCTACGATGTTGTTTGTACATAGGAATTTTAGATGGTAAGATAAGGGAATAGGATTTCCTAAAGGTGACTTTAATATAACCCCTTCTCCAGAGCTAGTTTGACACTTAGAACTGTCATTTTTAGTTGTCAACACATATTGTTGAGCCAATAATGGTGCTAGAGCATGGGGAGATTTTGATATGTAAAGGATGAATGGCTTTCCTTGAATAGCAAGTTGTAAAATAGGAGGATTAGCTAGATATGCTTTCAAACTTTCAAAAGCTTATTTATAATCCCCATTCCATTCAAATTCTTATTCCTTCTTATGAAGTTGGGTAAAAGGTAAAGTCTGATTTGCCAAAGATGCCACAAAATGACTGATAGCTTGAACCCTTCCTTGTAAAGTTTGTAGTTGAGAAATATACTTCAGAGGTGGAATGTTAATGATAGCATGAATCTTCTTTGTTTCCACCTCAATGCCTCTGTGGGGCACTATAAAACCCAAAAAAATTCCACTTTCCACACCAAAGACACATTTTTTTTGTATTCAATCTCATGTTGTACTTAGGTGTTCTTTCAAAAATCTTTTGAAGGATTTTAACATTATCTTGACAAGTTAAGGATTTAGCCAAAATATCATCAACATAATCTTCCAAAATTTTAAGTATGTAATCATGAAATATCAATGTCATAGCTCTCTGACATGTTGCACCATCATTCTTTAATCCAAAAGGCATTACAACCCATTATTTAATCAAAAAGATTACAACCCAATAGAATGTTCCCCAAGGTGTAGTAAATGTTTTCTTGTATTGATATTGAGGGTTCATAAAGATTTAATTATAGCTTGAAAAACTATCCATGAATGATAATAAGGCATGGCATGTGGTTGAATCTACTATTATGTCAATATTAGGAAGGGGAAAATAATCTTTCAAAGATGCTTTATTAAGATCACAAAAATTTGTACACATCCTAATGTGATTGTCAGGCTTTTCCACCGCTACAATGATTGAAATCCATGGTGAATAATGAATAGGATGAATAAAGCTAGAATCTAGGAACTTTCCAATTTCAACCTTAACCAATAATGCTAGATCTTAGGATTCATCGTGTGTATCTTTTGTCTTACCAGTTTAGCATCCTACTCAAGGACAATGTTGTGTGTAAAGTCCAAGCAAAAAGTCCAAGAAAGTCATGTAATAGGGTTGCATGTTCTTGTTCATCATCATCAAGACACTTTCCTATTTGAATCACTTTCTCTTCATTAGATGTGTCAATTGGTATGTTAATTGTATCTCCCACAATTAATGTACTTTGATTTGGAATTTCAGGATTTTTTTCTTCTTCATCTTGTTCAATATCACTTGTTTTCTTTTCTTCACCAAATTACCCCTTACTTCTTAAGGAACAAGTGCATCTTTAATTGTGGTGATGAGTTGTTAAATTTTCATAAACTCTCAAAAATTTTGCCAAAGCGCCATCATGTTGAAATTAATCCAATGATTCATCACTTGTGGTATCTATTAAATTAGGATGCTTCAATGTGAGAGTGGTCTTAAGAGAATTTTTCATAATGGTGTTGACGTTAAGTGAAGGATTTTTTCAGGCTTTCAAAGGACGGTATCCAATACCATTTTTTTTCTTGTATGTTAGGCTCTATTGGGACACAAATGCCTTATTCATTCACACCACATCATTTTCCACTATAACCAAGTTGCTTCAATAGTTGATATCCTTTCCCATTAAGAGCTTCCATCACTTTTGAAGATGGTGGTTGCTCATGATCAACCTTGTCATAATTTGTTGTGTAACTTGTGTCTTCTTCAAAAAATATTGAGTCAGATATTGTTGACAATTCTTCCATGTGTTCTGTTGACATCATTGTTGTTCCTTTTTCTTTTTTGTTGCTTTTGTTGTGATTTTATACTCTCCCATAAACATTGTTGTGAAATCCAATGAACCCCAGTCGTCATCCAATAACCTTGTAACTATTGTAAAAAATTTCTCTTTTTCTTCCTCTTGCCCAGGTTCTACTTGTGAGGTTGGTATTAATGTTTTCAAAGGAATCTCTTTATCTTTCTCCATTTGCAAGCAAATTTCTAATTGGAGGTCAGCTTTGATTATGTAGACCTTATTCTTATAAACATACTTCATTAAATAATGAAGGTTTGAAGGGATTCCATTCATTTTGTGAATCCATGACCTACCCAAAAGAAGATTATATGAGAGATCTTGAGGCTTGACATGGATAGGAGTTTGCAATGTAACTTTTCCAACTTTCATAGGTAATGTTATCACACCAAGAGGTTGCTTTCCCACATTATCAAAACCACAGCTAGACAAGGAATTTGATTCAATCTTAGTCTTATCCACTCCAATCTTATCCAAGAGGTTTATCCTACACACATCAAGGATTGAACCATTGTCAATGAGAGTTATTTTTATTCCACATCTATAAATAACAACCACTATCATTAAGGCCTCTTTTTTTTTGTATCTCCAATGGAGGTAACTCATCTTGGTGGAAGAAAATTTATCAATATTGACAACATTCATACCTTGGATTAGCACTGCTACATTGTTTGGTTGCACACTAGGAGGGACCACTACTTGTTGTAAAGAATTTTGAGACATGCTACGGTAATTAGGTAATGCCTAAATGAGATCCCATAAAGAAATCTAAGCAAGAGTGTTGCGAAGTTGTTCCACAAGATCATACTCTTTTCCACTATGCAAAGGAAAATGAGGGGCACTAGGCAAGATAGGTTGAGGAAGTGGTAATGAAGTAGGTATGGTTTGTGGTTTCCTTTTGTTCCTCATGTTGTATATATGAGCAACATTATGATAATTATATTGATGTGACAAATTGTTACTAGTGAGTTTCCTTGCAAAATTCAAGATACTTTCAATAGGTTTAAGCTTGTTTTTGAGGTGGTCCTACGATAATCACAGGCGTGGTTTGGACTTGTGGTTGTTGTGAAGATAGATAAATGGTAAGTTGAGGTGTGATTGCATTTACTTCCCTTTTTTTATTTTTTCATGACAAGCTTCATATAACATGTCAAATTCATCACATTAAAAGGCTTGAGGGATATATTAACTTGCAAAAAGAGATATGACACTATCAAATAACTATGCTTTCTCCAAGGGTTTTGATTTAGTTTATGCTTTTTTTATGGTTTTAGGGTATTTATTGTTTCCAATGATTGTAAAATGTAAAATAATTTATCTAAACTATAGAATGATGTTGAAGATAAAGCAAATGTATACATATCTAAAATTGTCCACAACTAAAACATGCAAAAAAAATCCAATTTATTTCAAGATTTAAGCAAAAAGACATCTTGAATGTACAAAATAGATTGTTTCAAAAATGCAATTCTTAGATTTGATAGTAAAATCAAAAAGCGCAGACAGAGAAAAAAGCTCCCAAAAATTTGACAAGACACCTGTACAAGGACAAGTTTTCCCAAGGGCGAATGGGTCCTTATTCAAGGTTCTAAAAAATGAAAGATACTAAATCTGAGTTAATTTTGGTGTTTTCTATTTTAGGTTGCAAACTATGATTTTTGTGACAGATTTTTCCAGTTTCAGGTGTCTTAATGCAAGTTTGACTAGTGACAAATTGTGAACAAAATGACAAATTTTGGAATACAATTATGAACTGAATTTTGAATCTAAATGGCTAAAAAACACTTTTGATGCAACTACAATGCAAGATGTATCCAAAAATTAATGCAATTTTTTAAAAAAAATTATAAATTGAAGTGATGCAAGCATACAAAATTAAACCCTAAATGCAATGCAAAGCACACTAATGCAAATCTAGATCTAGGGTTTTGAATGTCTCCAAATTAGAATTTAGGATGTACAATGTCGGCTTCACCAAAATGAAACATAGGAAAATGTGGGAGATGGATAGGAGACCTAAAAATAGGATATTAAATGAGGAACCTATGCCAAAAGCAAAAGAGGGTGTCCACCTAATCAAAAATCCACCTTTTCCATGCTCATTTGGAAGAGGGATAGTACCATAAATTATTAGAATTGACTTGCAACTCTTAAGGTGAATCAACCCTAGGCTTGGACACTATGTTGCCTTAACTTATGACAAAAATGGCTAAACATCAGTTTTGGGAGAAGAATAAAATTGCATTAAAAATCAAACCTATGAGATCTAACACTTGAAACACAAATTATTATGATAATACTAGCATAAGCAACCATTAACCAGCAGATCTAAGAAGGTTAGGATGGTATGTACCTAGCTCCAAAAGTGGTTTTCAGGCTCTACACAAGGGCAGGTTCGCCCAAGGGCGAATGGGTCCTTGTATACCTTTCTGGAAAATCAAAAGTTGATCTTGTAGCCCTCTATCCACACTCTACTCTTGTACCTACAAATCTTCAATCTCAACTCCATATCTATAGCAAAAACTAAAAATTTCAATTTTTTTGTATGGGGGTTTGCCTTAGTCAAACCCCAAATTTGGTAATTAAACCTTGATGGAAAGATGAAACTATGATAAATAAAAGTGTGTGCAATCCCTAACCTTAAGTGCATCTAAGGTGTTAAGAGCTAAAATGCAAAGAAACCTTATTCAAGTGTGTTAGAATAAGATTCCTAAATGAACATGAAAAATGACAAAGACCTAGTTAAGGAGAAGTCAAAACACCTTAAAAGATCTGAAACCTTATTATACCTTGCTTTAGGTAGCTAGTAGAATGAAGACTGAATATGGGAACACTTAGGAAACAAGTCATTAGGTTAGGAAGAATGGCTAGGTGCATGTCCCAAAACCTAGAATCCATCATAATCCGCCATTGGCATCAACCTTCAAGTCATGAACAATGCTTGATCTTTCTTGGAAAAATGAGATTGAAGATTTGCAAAAACAAATGAAATGCTACTCCAAGACTTCAACCTTGCTTGCTTTAATGTTCTCTCCTTTCTCTTGAGTGTTATTTTTTTGTGAATATCTTCTTAATCTCTTGTCAACCTAGTTTGAAATGGTGAAAAGACTAGGCTTTATAGGCTTCTTCTCTAATTTCTTGATTATTAAATCATGATGGTTAACCTTTGCAACTTGAATTTTGAACATTAAAATGCCACCAAAAACACATTTTAAATTGGGGTTTTGCACCTAAAGGGTACCCATACGCCCAAGGGCGAATGGGTCCTAACCTAAATTGCCAAGACTCATTTATTTCAGGGCCTTGGGATGCATAATAAAGGGAATTAGGGGCCTATTTTGAAGGGTGAAAATGCATAAATGGTGAGGTCACTAAAATAGGTCCAAATTAAGTGGGAAATAGTACTTTCACTTAGAAAGGAGTACAATTTTATACACTACATATGCTAAACAGTATAGTAAAGGAGACAACTTGAATACAAATTTGTATTCATCTTTCAACAAAATAAAATTATTATTACAATACATGTCAAATAAAATAGATCTTTATTATCCTGTAAAAAAAATTATTATTTTTTACATAGTTTCTCTTCACAAACATTTTCTCTCCAAATTATTGAAACACAAATGAAAAATCATTTATATTATATATAACTCCTTTCAAAAATCAATTCAAGTATTACAATTTTTTCGAAAAAATAATATTACATTGTTAGGAATCTTCTATTTTTATCCCCCTTTTTATTTTAAAAATTGTTGCCTTTTACTTTGCTTTTATAAGCATTTAAAATTTATAGCCAGAAATATTTGAAATAACACAACTTTCAAGAGTCATAACTTTTAATTTCAACAATTGTTTGACCTCCCATTTTTAAACTAAAGAAATTAGACATATCTACTACCCAAAAATTCACTACACCAATTTTGACAATTTTTGGAGCTAAATTCCATTGTTTGAACCTTCAAAGTTCAAATTTTAGATTTTTTCCAAGACAAAATTTTAAAAGTTCAATAACTTATTATTTGATTTTATTTTTTAATGAGAACTTACTCTTAAGTTTAACTATGGATTCCTAGAGCTTTGGGTAAATATTTAGATCCATCTGTACTTAAATATAAATTTACTAAAAATATTAATCTTGTTATTTTAGTTGTTTTAATAATATTGGTTATTCTAGATAATCTTATGGATTTTTAAGCATGTATACTCAAGTGTCTCTGAATTACTATAAAAGGCTAACCTCATACATATACAACAAAAAATTCAATCTCAATCTAATTTGAGTAAATTAAGACAACAAAAATGACACAAATTGGGATGCCATTTTAGCTAAGCAAATCATTTTTTTAGGAATAGACATGAATTGAGAATTTTGACATAGACTCCAACAAGTGCATTGTGCAGATGTCCACATGTCATACTAGTGTTTGGACAATTTGAGCTCTAAAATAATAAGACACTAGAAAATCACAAGGATAACACAAAAGTGAACAAAATTGACAAAAAGAGTTCATAGAAAACAAGAACTAAGCACCATAGGAGGAAAAAAGGTTAATGCAAGGGTTTAAGTGAGTTTAAAAGAAGACTAAGGAATGGACACCAAAATAAGCACAAAGCATAGCATGAAATGGCAAGGGTGTGTATTTTTTGACATTACATTTGCCCCCCACTTTAGCGAGCTTATGAATCTATGTGAATATGCATGCTAAAGTAAAAAGGAAAATATTTGAAAGTAAATAACATCATGAAACCAAAAAGGATACTTTAGAGAATGTAGAAACATCTTCAAGCAAAGGAACCAAGCTCCCATACTAAGAACTTGCAAAATAAATATGTTAAGACAACAAAAACATGCACAAAACAACATTAGAACGATATAAAATTTTGCAAATCCATGACATTAGATCAATGTCAACATATATATCAAAATATAAGAAATAGCTACACAAAGGAGAAAAGCACATAACAAACAAACAAAGAAATTTTTTTGAGTCAGCAAAATGAAAGAGACCTCAATGTGAAAGGTTGTCGATATTACTAGAGGTCATACAAATCATAATTCTTTCATGGATCATGAGCTGCAAGTTGTGTTATGCTAGGTGATCATGGGTGTAGAAAGACCTGTAAGCCATGTGAAGTGCACATGCTAGCAAGTTGTATTATGGTAGGTGGCTCATGGGTTACCAATATTGTAGGGAGCATGACAATAACCAATGATGCAACCTAGGCATATCAATAAACAATACCATTGGGGATATAATAAGTAATACCATATGGGGAAAAAATGAAGTAAGAAGAATGTATGGATGCACATTTGAGTAGAATATATGCCCCCCTTTAAACTATTTTCAAGTGTAATGTGTGAAAATTAAAGTAATGTGAAGGGTAAGAAAGAAGAGGGGGATCCTTAAGAATAATACATACCCCAAGAACAAGTTTTCCATGCCCCCCAGAATATAGTTGAGGACAACAATAATATTGTGTGTTACTAGAAGAAAGTATGGTTGTAGATAAATGTGTACCACCATGAATGACAATGAACAAACTAAGAAAACTACAAATGCCACATATTGGGTAGCAACGCAATAAAGTAAGGTGTAAAGACCTCATAAGAAAATAAAAGAGAGAAAATAGAGGTAGACTGTACATTATTCCCATTTTGAAGAATGCCAACTTTTATCACAATATAATGATAAAGGTGTCTTGATGCCATAACAAAAAAAATCAACATAATAGTATACGTCTCATGTTATGACAAAGGTGATCTCAATGCCATAATATAAAAAAAATCAATCGGATAGAAGTAATCCTCAATGTAATGTAACATTTGAAGAAGATGTGAGTGCATTAGAAGGAAGGGCGGTGGCTCTTGTGTCAAGAAGTTGTATTTTATCTTTCAAGGTTCAATATTCATTGGTGGAATGGCCAAGCACTCAATGATATGCACAAAAAGGTTTTGAACACTCAGAATACTGAGAGGGGGATGAATAAGTATTCCATTAAATCATCCAATTATTAACTATCCAATTACCAATGCATACTTCACAGTTATAAGGAATGAAAGCATGAACAACCCATAACACACACAACACGTGAACACTGGGATTTTTACAAGAAAAAACCCAAAACAAGAAAAACCATGATGACGGTTAACTCACAATATGTTATAATTGGTTATAAGATATTACATAAAGGCTCACTGCTAGGTGAACTCGCTATCCAACTGAACTCATTGTTCATAGAGAAAACAAAGATAGAAAGAAGTGGCTTCACAGCCAAGATTTGAACTGATAAAAAGTGCATCTAACATATGTCGGATTTAGTTCCTTTGAAGCTGAATACACTGATAACTCTTTATTCAACTCATATTACGAATCTTTGTTTGGCTCTATATTCGCACACCTTTTCTCTACACTCACAACTTATTTGCTTAATTCTACAAAATTTTGCATCATTGCTTGTATTCGGATCATGTATGCATTCATGTTTGATCATCAAAAACTCAAGAAAACCTTGTATATGTACCAAACTCCATCGGAGACATCAATTAGGTCGGCTAATTAGATGTAGCCCCAAATAATACAAAACATGCCTTGTCGGCACCCAACGCAAATCAAAATGCCTTCATTCCTAAACATATGCAGTATAGGTCAGCATGGACCTATAATAGCTCTCTTCCATTTGCATCACATATTTAATCTCCACAACACTTTACATACATTAGGTCAGTTAGGCATAGAACCTAAAAGAAAAAATACCCCAACTAATCATCATCATAGGATACGTCGACCTCAAAATATCATGCCAACTGAAAAATATAATTCTTTGACACCTATTAACATTCTCCAAAAACCACAAGGTCTAACTAAAATCTGTGGAGGAGTGTGAACCAGATAGGTTATAGCCAATACACAAAAAGTTGTGTAAACCTTATTTCAATCTTATGGGTGATCCCACAATAGTGGTTTAAAAATTTTGGCCAAATTGGACACTGAAATTATTATTTTTAACTAAATCTTCGCATTCGGGCACCTATAGCGGCTAAACCATGAGGAATTTGAAGATGATGCAAACTAGAGTCTCGTCACATTGTGTCTGTAGATTCTAAAATTATTTTTTTCAAAAGTTTTGGAATCAGATTACGCTTCTTTTTCCATCTCCCACAAAAAAATGGTTTTTTTCAGTAAACAACATTTTTAAAAAGTGATGCACACCATATAACTCATAACTTTTTTTCCATGAAGGATAAAATTCTAATTCTTTCAAATTTAGATTTGTAACTCTGATATCTAGTGCTTCCACTTGGTTAGATAGTTTTTTATTGAATATTTTTTCTTTAATCAAGTTTTGAAGTCAAACCAATTACAATTCATACATAGCACGACTGTATAACGCATAACTTTTTTTGTATATGTCAAAATTTATTTTTTCTTTTTTTATTGGATCAAGGACTTCAATATCTAGTACACTCATATTTTTCAAATTTTATTTTGATAATCTACTATTTTTCCACATGTGCAAAATAGAGACCTTCATTTTCAATGAAGAACCTATGTTTAATAAAATTAAAAAAACAAATACATAATAAAACCAAAACATATTAAAATTATATTCGTTGGATAACTTGTTCTGAGGACTACCTGATTCTAGTTGGGTTTGTGAATATTCCTTCATTTTCAACCTCAACCCGAGCTTTGAAGCGTAAAAATTTAGGTTTTTTTGGTGAACAAGGTCAAAAATCAGGGAAAAGGGGGGTTCGCTAAAACCAAGGGGGTTCGCCAGGGGTTCGAGCGAACCAAGGTTCATTCGAACCCCTTTCCCAAAAGGGGTTTTCATTTATTTTTTGTCCGTGCATGCATTAAATGGGTTCACTCGAACCCTGGTTCGAGTGAACCCTTTTTTGGTTCGTTCAAACCAATGAGTTCATTCGAACCCCAGAATAAAATTTTTTGGCATGGAGTCAGTTTTTACAAGTTTTCCTTCCTCATTCGAATTGTAAACCACTTTTTTGGGTTTATCCTTATGTTACTTGCAACTTTCGAACCACTTATCCAAATCAAGCGAAATTCAGAATTAAGATGTTATTAATGTTCATGAGCAACATATTAGAATTGCAAAAGAAAATTTGTATAGGTGAACAAATGCGAACCAGATTACCATAGGGAAATGTGTGTTGATGATGCAGAAGGATAAACAAATGCAAGAAACAAGGGTTTTTAGATTCTATAGACTCTACTAAAGGTGTCTCAAACCACACTTGTTAGGGTGAACTCAAAGAAACAAGTTTATTTCTTAAACCCTCAAAGAAACCTAGGGTTTTGACAATCTTTATGAGAAAGAACACACTCGGACCTTCATAAATCACACAAATGATTGAATTAGGACTTATCCTTTGGTGGGAACCTGGGCAGAAACCTAAAGAATAAATTCACCAATTTTCATCAATTTTTAACAAAGCAAACAAAAGTTATGAAATTATTAAGCTTGTTGGAAACCCTAGTTCTAAAATAGGGCTGCTAGCAGTATTTTTGCCATATCTTGCTCAAAACATAATGAAATCACACCAAACCAATTTCATTGGATTCTTAAAAAAAAATCTATCATCCCATCCATTAATAGACCTAGAAGTATTCTGTACAAGGATGTACAATGCTATTTTCAAACTGTAATTGTAGAAAATTGACATAAAATTGACAAAAAAATAGGGTATTTCATGAAATATTGCTCCCACGGCCTCTTGGAGCATGTATTCTCATTGATTCAACATGAATGAACAAAAATAATAATTAACATTTGAAAATACATGCTTTTCTTTCAAAAACCTAATGTATCCTAATGTCTTTTTGCACTTAAACTTGCAAAATATGCATTTTTTTACCACCTAAAACTAAACAAAAACATGAACAACAACCCTACATGGTCTCACATGGTCTTTCAAGACCTTATTACATACTCAAAAGGATCCCATTGAGTGGGAATCCATGATAAAGCACACTTTCTCATCAAAATCCAAAACTTACATTTTTCAGGTTGCTAGATGCTCCTGCATCAGTTGAATCTATCGGTGTAGACACTTAGAAAAAGTACTTAACTGTTTTGATTTGTGGATCAAACCTTCTTGAAAAATAAATCTTCTACTATCATCCTTCATACTAGTTTCACATCCATCATGTAGTGTTAACATCAATGAAAATGCATTAGTGACAACCTTCTTCATTCTTTCAACAATCTCCCCCTTTGTCATGGATGGCAACATGTGCCAAAATAAAACATCTCTCCACAAATATCTCTCCCCCTTTGACATCAAGGGAAAAGGGTGCTCCCCCTCAAACATATATACAAATTGAACTAAATGTACTAACTCCCCCTTAGGGAGTTAACCAAAAACTTCTTATACTTCCACATATGTACAAAGGAATCTAAAAACATGAAAATTTGAAAAATATATAGAAATAGAAATGGTCAAATTGAAGATGTTGACCCCTAAATCTTTTGAAGAATAGCTTGCCAAGTAGATTTTGCTTCTTCCCAACTCTTCTTCGTTGCTGCAAACATTTTGTGTAGAGACTCAAGCTCTACCAAAGTGTCTTCTCCTTCTTCCATAGTATTGGAGGTAAGATTTAACGTTGAGATTTTCGTAGTACTAGAAAGGGTACTTGAGATAGGTATGTTCTTTGTTTTTACCAAGTCCCTTAACTTCCCAAGCTGCTTGATAATCTCTTCCTTCTGGCTATACAAAGTGAAGAATCTATCATGAAAGTCCACTATAGCAATCCAGATCTTATCATCTATGTCCAATGTCAAATCATAGGGACTTGATGCATTAGCTATTTGGGACCCAATCGAGTCCATTTCATTTTTATTCCTTGTGTGGCATCCGACCACTTCATGCAATACAAAAACAATGTTTTTGCTCCTTCCTCGCAGGCTAGTACTTCCTTCAAACATTCTTCAACTTTGGTATTTGCAGATGCACATTTCTCTGTGATATCCATCAACTTCTTCTCTGTAAGCCTTGTCTCAACCTCTGCTTCCACTTGTCCTTTCAATCCGGAAGCATATTCCTTAAAGGAATCAATCAACAATTTGAAATTTTCCACAATAGATAATGATGTATCAACATTAGTTCCTGGTGTGATCTCCTATAATGTCTTTACAACTAATTCACTGCTCTTTTGATATGTTTCAATGATTTCTTTTCTTGCTAATGCATTAAACACATCACCTAGCTGCAACTTGTGTATAAGAGATATCTTATCTAAATCAACACTACCCTGTTGCATGGGTAACT
Organism: Sequoia sempervirens; assembly: GCA_007258455.2. NCBI lineage: Eukaryota > Viridiplantae > Streptophyta > Pinopsida > Cupressales > Cupressaceae > Sequoia > Sequoia sempervirens. The sequence continues at coordinate 648,386,503 of VDFB02058242.1, read as the reverse complement.
ACAACAATTGAGAAGAAACAACCTGTTGAAACTTTAACTGTTTAGAAAATAGACCTTTTAAAGGATTATGGAAGGAGGATTCATCGAAAGGCTTAGGTAAATCCTCAAACTTCTTTGCTTCTTCATTCTTTCCGATATCAAAATCTTCTTCTTCCTCTACCTTTTCTTCTTCTTCACTAGAGATCTTGTCTTTCTCTTTCTCTTCATCTTTCTCTTCATCTCCTTTGTCCTTATCCTTCTCTCCTTGCTCATTATCTTTATTTTTATCTCCTTCTTCCTTCTCACCATCATTCTCTCTTTCCCAATTCTCTTCATTCTCATGACTTTGCTCATTGACTATATCATGCATTTCACCTTCACCGGTGTTTTGTTTTGTATCTACTAGAGGAACATATGTCTATGGGTTTCCTTGATCTGTAGTCACCTATACCATCATAGGATAAGGAGTTTCATCCTTTTTGGTTTCCTCTCCAGTCACGGAAATATTCTCATCTTCAGCATTTCCTTTTATTGGTTCATCTATATCTAGAGGAGTATTATCTAGATTTTCTTCTATATCAGTAACTCCTATGTTTTCATTTACCAAATCTTCTTCCTTGTTGGAAGAGACAATGGGAATCATGCCATAATTTTGTGCTATATCAATAATATTCTCCTTTGTTTCCTTCTGCATTTTCTCAAATTGATCCTTTTCTCTTCCCATCTGAAGTGTGACCCTTTGTTTTGTTTTGAACTCTTCGCTAAGAACTTGAGCCAATGTGGCCTTGTTAGCATCATATAGGGAGAATCCAATTTTCTCCATAGCATCTGATCTAATCTTCTCTTCCTTTTCATTGGCCTCTTTTATTCTCTCCATTAAGAGTTTCCACACATCATCAAGAACTTTCTTCCTAATTTTGTCCACATCTACTTCAATAGTGACAATGAATTTGATGATTGCTTCTATTATGGTCGCTATGTCCACCTCATTTGCATTATGGTACATTGTTGTTGTCTCCTTCAACATTTCATGATGTAAAATGTCTTTAAACAATAAGTCCAACTTCATTGGACTATGCGGTCTCTCTGGAGTGGTCTTCTTTTTCTTATTTTTCTTCTTCGATACAACTGTCTAATTTCATTTTCTTCCTTTCCTTCATCCACTTATGCATATGTATCTCAAAGTCTTGCTTTTCCTTTTCAATTTCTTCTTCATCAAATGTGTCAATTATGTCTACTCTTTGTTTCTTTGAAACAATGCTACTTCTTCTTAGGATCGATGGGGATTCTTCATCCTCTTCTTCTTCTTTAGAGAGTACACTCAAGTTCTTTTCTTTTTTAGCTTTCTCTTTTCTTCTTTGTGGCATAATGGCAGCTACTAGAGTAGTTTTCCTTCTCTTCTCAGGCCTTGTGGCATCCTTCACCTAAAGTTATTCTATTATGGGAGAACTAGTTTACATTCTCTTGGTTCTACTGGTGGTAGAAACTAATCTAGAGGGTTGTTGAATACCAGTGGGAATAATGGAAGCATTTCTTCCAGATCTTCTAGGCCCAATGGACCAACTTGTTGTGCTTGCTTCTCCCTCTGCTTTTTCTCTCAACACCCATATTTGTTCTTCTGTGAATCTCGTGTCCTTGAGATGGTCATTTACCATTTTTGTCACCTTCTTTATTTCAAGCTTTTTCAGTTCCATGTGTACTTCCAAGGATTTCTCCTCATATGTTTCATGTCTTTTCTAAGTAGTGTCCTTAGGAATCTTCAATAATATATCGACATAACCATCTACTTTATTTTTATTAATCTCATAACCAAGTGGTAGAATCTAGATTGTTCTGAGTTCCACAGCTTCAATAATGCATTCATCAGTTTGACCAAAAATGTGATCATCTCAATATTTCTCCACCATAGTCTTAGGGATCCTCTCCCTTTCATGAATTCTCTTCTAAAATACTGCAAAGAATGTAGTAAGTACTTCATCTTGAGCCTTCATATCATCAATGTTGTGTAGATGTTCAAAAATTTGATGGGATATAGGTCTGTTTTTATCCCATATAACATTGCTTCTTCCTAGAAGCTCCCTCAGAAAGTAAAACATCAAACAAACTACCAAAGAACCAAACTTGAAGGGATATTTCTTCTCTTTAGTTTGCTTCTAGTTGTCAAAGATTTGTTGTTGAAGCAACTCGCATAAATCATAGTCCCTTCCCTTTTCCACCATTTCATAAGCTACATGAATTGTTGTAGCTGACACAAAATTCTCTCTATTGGTATAGTATATCTTATATCCTATGACCATAGTTGCATACCTTACTACAAGATTCCATATAGTGTTAATAGTGAGAGCCTTTTGATCAAATGTGGCTCCGATTAATTCCATCACATCCTTGTTCTTCACAGATTTCAATACAAGTATAGGTCTGGTGGCACAAAGTCCAATAATTTCCCTTATGACTTCCTTAGATATCAAACTAGGCATGTCAGACCATATGAATTTTTCATGCACTCTAGTTAATGCCATTCTCACATACTTAGTTTCATCGTCATAGATGAAGAATGGAAACCATTATTAGACATCCAGTTTCTTCTTCACTAGGTTTTTGTACTTAGGTTTGATGTTGAAATCATCTCCAATCAATTGATTTGTCCATAGGTCTGTAAATTTTGTATGGTTATACTCTTCCATTTTCCAATGGATGTATGCCCTATTGTCCTTTGTGGGAAAAACCCTATATGGAATGCTCAAAAAAGCTCTGAGTGGGTCATTCTCAAACACTTTCATGGGGAAAATTTTGATTGGGGTTTTTCACTCACATTTACTACTGTAGGTGTTGCCATCTCTATTGAATTCAAATGCTTCGAAAAAAAACCTCTATTATAGCTTTGGACAATGGTAAATACCTTTTTCTTGCTCAATAGGAATTAGGGTTTGGATGCTCTACTTCATAGATTACCTACGAACTCTTGAATTTGTTTCAATTCACTTTACTTGCTCCAAATGCATAAAAGTGAATGAAATCGACAAAGCATAAGTACATATAACCCCTTGATTCTGCCCTAATTTGTATTCAATATGCCAAACAATAAAGCTGGTAAAAACCTTCTCTATACAACAAAAAACCCTAAATCGCTCTGCAAATCTCCGTAATTGCATATTTTCTTCTGAATTTTTCTCCAAAAGATCCATACTGTCCATCTCCATCTCATATCTTCGTGCCAAGCCATGACACCTTATATCGACATGGGGTATATGATTTTCTGTTATTGCTCCCCCTAAGTCGATACCTAGGTTCAATTCCCGAAGGAATTATCTACACCGGAGGGTGGTACATATTCATTTTTAGTCTTTGATTCTTCCTTGTTCTTAGGCTCCTCTTTCTTTCTCCAGATTTTTCCCATTTCCTTCTTTACTTCAATAGGATCAATCTTTTTAACTAGTTCATTTCTCTTTATCGGATTATCCTTCCTTGAATTTTTGTTTATGCAAAATTTAGCAATATGTCCAAGTCTATTGCAGTTGTTGCATGTGACATTTCTTTGAGCATTATTCCTTTCATTCATTTTGAATCTGCATTGATTATCCTTGTGTCCAAATCCATAGCATGTATAGCAGTAACCATTGAAAGATTGAATCATTCTACCATTGTTATATACATTCATCATTTGACTTCGGCATTCAATTGATCTATGTCCAAACTTCTTGCATGTAAAGCATTGACCAGTAAAGGATGGAGCATTCTGATTCATTTTGCTTCTACATTCCATTGCTCTATGTCCAAATTTGTTGCAAAAATGGAAAATACCATTGAAAGATGGGTACCTTTGAGCATTTGGTTGTTTGATAGGGGTTCTTCTAACATTGTTTCTTTGATTCTAAAACTTACCATTGTTCTTCTTGTCTTCAGTCTTCTCTGGTTCATTGATCTTCATTGCATTAGGTGTTTGATCTGCTTTTGAGCTTTCTCCTTTTTCAAGTCCCAACCCACCTTTTTCTTTAGATGCTTTCTAACCTGCAATTAACTTATCAAGCATTATAGTACTTGTCTTGAATTTTTCTTCATGAATTCTTGCTTTCTCTAGATCCGATCTCAAATTTACCACTTCTTGTTCAAGCCTTGTGCATTCATTAGTTTTGCTCTATACCATTGCATTCAGACATTCCCCAATTCTTTTCTTTTCTTCCACTTGCACTTTCAGTTTGGTGATGTTCTCATTTTCTTGTTTTAATTGTTAATTAACCTCCTTATGTCTTTCTCTAAACTTCACGATTTGCTCTCTCAATTTTTTGATGCAATCATTTGCTTCTTTAATATTTTCCTTCAGATCTTTGTTTTCAACTTCAATTTTGTCAAGGTTGTTAAGAGAAACTTTGAGTTCTCCATATTTTTCAAGCATGTGATCTTCTTGTATGTATCCAATAGTAAGAATCACTTTCGAAGAAATAGGAAACTTTCTATTAGCCATGTGTTCAATTTCCAAGATCTTCCCAACGCGGTCAAGCTTCTTCCAAGGAACCAGACTCTTATGCCAATTGTTCAACACTCAAAATACTGAGAGGGGGGGTGAATTAGTATTCTATTAAACCATTCAATTATTAACCATCCAATTACCAAATCATACTTAACAGTTATAAGGAATGAAAGCATGCACAATCCATAGCACACACAACACATGAATACCAGGATTTTTACGTGGAAAACTCAAAACGGGAAAAACCATGATGAGGATTAATTCACAATATGTTATAACCAGTTATAAGATATTACAAAAAGGCTCACTGTCAGGTGGACTCACTATTCATAGAGAAAAGAAAGATGGAAAGAAGTGGCTTCACAACCAAGATTTGAACTAATAAAAAGTGCATCGAACATATGTTGGATTCAGTTCCTTTGAAGCTCAATACACTAATAATACTCTTTATTCAACTCAAATTACAAATCTCTACTTTGCTCTATATTGCACACCTTTTCTCTACACTCGCAACTTATTCGCTCAATTCTGCAAAATTTCACATCACTGCTTGCATTCGGATCATGTACGCATTCATGTTTGATCATCACAAACTCAAGACAACCTTGTATATGTAACAAAATCCATCGCAAACATCAATTAGGTTAGCCTAATTAGATGTAGCCCCAAATCATACAAAACATGCCTTGTTGACACCCAATTCAAATCAAAATGCCTTCATGCCCAAAAACATGCAGTATAGGTTAGCATGGACCTATAATAACTCTCTCTTCCATTCGCATCACATATTTAATTTCCACAATTGTTTACATACATTAGGTCGGCCAGGCATAGGACCTAAAACCAAAAATACTCCAACTAATCATCACCATAGGATACGTGGACCTGAAAATATCATGCCAATTGGAAAATATAATTCTTTGACACCTATTAACATTCTCCCAAAACCACAAGGTCTAACTCAAATTTGTGAAGGCGTGCGAACTAGTTAGGTTATAGCTAATACACAAAAAAATATGTAAACCTTATATGTCAATCTTATGTTACTTGCAACTTTCGAACCACTTATCCAAATCAAGTGAAATTCATAATTAATATGCTATTGATGTTCATGAGCAACATATTAGAATCACAAAAGAAAATCTATATGGGTGAACAAATGCGAATCAGATTACCAGAGGGCACTGTGTGTTGAATCTACCAATGTAGACACTTAGCAAAAGTACTTAACTATTTTGATGTGTGGATCAAACCTTCTTGCAAAATAACTCTTCTACTATCATCCTTCATACTAGTTTAACATCCATCATGTAGTGTCGACATCAATGACAATGCATTAATGACAACCTTCTTCATTCTTTCAACAAAAGGAAGTGTTGTTTGAATATGTTTAGGGAATTTCTTGTGTGTAGGAAGAAAAGTGATCAAGTGGGCCTTCAAAAGATTCAACAAGATATGTTCTTATTTAAATAAAGGAGAAGGAATAGGAAGCATATATTTCTCTTGTGGAGAAAGATACAATTTTTGGAAAAAAAATATAGAAATATTAGACAATGGAGAGGATGTAAATAGAGGAGAAGATTGGTAACCCAAGCCCACTATAGAAAAGTGTGGCATAGGATCCACAATGACCTTAATTCTTTCTTTCCATCCACCCAAAACCATTTCCTTTGTTTCCATACTTAGAAATATTTTTGAATCTAGGCCTATGACATGTCTCTAAATAAAAAAGGGGAGAAGAATCAATGCCACTAGCCTTGTCAAAATGAGAAGTGTATCCACATGTTGGAGAAGAAGTAGTAGTAGAATTCACATAAGAAAAATGATCAATTCTATCATGAGAATGCAAATCCTTGTTGAATGTAGGAATTTCAAAGTTAGAAAGGTCAACCTTATATTCACCAAGCCAATGGGGGTGAAATCTAAGGAGCCTTGATCATCAAGAAGGTGTGCATTAAAAGAAGAAGGCGCCTCATTATCAACAAAGGGTGATGATAGTGTTTGAAAATTTGTTGTATAAGGTACAAAATTATGAAGAAAATGAGAAGACTTCGTGTGACCCAATTCATCCTATTGATAGTATTACAAGGGGTTAGGATCAACCATTATTTTATATAATTTATTATTATAAACAAATTTAAGAAACTGATGTAGGGTAGACAAGATTGCACCTATGGCTTGAATCCATGGTCTACTAAGATGAAGATTATAAGAAAGAATATCTGGCATGACATGAATCTCAATAGGTAAAGTAATAGGGCCTAATGTAATAGACAATGTGTTAATGCCTAAAGTTTGGCATGTCACATTATCAAAATATCTAATGGATAGATTTGAAGGAGAAATAGAAGAAGCGTTATTAATACAATTGAGGTCTAAACTACATATTTTAAGACCAAAACCAATATTAATTATATGCAATTCAAGAAAACATTGAATTTCAAGATCATGTGCAAAAGATATGGCTCCATGAAGTTACTCTTAAAGTTGTTGACGAATTGCACAACTATTGCTACAAAAGTTGAATAGTTTTTACAAAAGATAGCAAGATCTTTTTAACATTCAAAATTGATTGTTGGGTTATTGTGGTGATTCTATTGGTGACAAACATTGTAAGGGGCAAAATAAGCATCATCTAGACAATAAAAACATAACAATTGTATGAAAGATGGAAAAGCCACAATTTTAACAAAAATGCTTTAAAAGAGTGACTTTTAAGATTACAAAACATGTGACCCTTTGATTTCTCTTCTTTACAAAACCTGTAACACTTTGATTTCTCTTCTTTTTGGTCTTCCCTTTGGCTGGACGAATGTTTTAACAAGTATTCCATGTCCAGAAGAGGGAGGATTATAAGAAAGAATATCTGGCATGACATGAATCTCAATAGGTAAAGTAATAGGGCCTAATGTAATAGACAATGTGTTAATGCCTAAAGTTTGGCATGCCACATTATCAAAATATCTAATGGATAGATTTGAAGGAGAAAAAGAAGAAGCATCAATATTAATATAATTGAGCTCTAAACTACAGATTTTAAGACCAAAACCAATGTTAATTCTATGCAATTCAAGAAAACATTGAATTTCAAGATCCAGTGCAAAAGATATGGCTCCATGAAGTTACTCTTAAAGTTGTTGATGAATTGCACAACTATTGCTACAAAAGTTGAATAGTTTTTGCAAAAGATAGTGAGATCTTTTTAACCTTCAAAATTGATTGTTGGGTTATTGTGGTGATTCTATTGGTGACAAACATTGTAAGGGGAAAAATAAGCATCATCTAGACAATAAAAACATAACAATTGTATGAAAGACGGAAAAGCCACAATTTTAACAAAAATGCTTTAAAAGAGTGACTTTTAAGATTACAAAACATGTGACCCTTTGATTTCTCTTCTTTACAAAACATGCCACACTTTGATTTCTCTTCTTTTTGGTCTTCCCTTTGGCTGGACGAATGTTTTAACTAGTATTACATGCCCAGAAGAGGGAGGATTATAAGAAAGAATATCCGGCATGACATGAATCTCAGTAGGTAACGTAATAGGGCCTAATGTAATAGACAATGTGTTAATGCCTAAAGTTTGGCATGCCACATTATCAAAATATCTAATGGATAGATTTGAAGGAGAAACAGAAGAAGCATCAATATTAATACAATTGAGGTCTACACTACAGATTTTAAGACCAAAACCAATATTAATTCTATGCAATTCAAGAAAACATTGAATTTCAAGATCATGTGCAAAAGATATGGCTCCATGAAGTTACTCTTAAAGTTGCTGATGAATTGCACAACTATTGCTACAAAAGTTGAATAGTTTTTGCGAAAGATAGCAAGATCTTTTTAACCTTCAAAATTGATTGTTGGGTTATTGTGGTGATTCTATTGGTGACAAGCATTGTAAGGGGAAAAATAAGCATCATCTAGACAATAAAAACATAACAATTGTATGAAAGATGGAAAAGCCACAATTTTAACAAAAATGCTTTAAAAGAGTGACTTTTAAGATTACAAAACATGTGACCCTTTGATTTCTCTTCTTTACAAAACATGTAACACTTTGATTTCTCTTCTTTTTGGTCTTCCCTTTGGCTGGATGAATGTTTTAACAAGTATTCCATGCCCAAAAGGAGGGTTATAAGAAAGAATATCTTGCATGACATGAATCTCAATAGGTAAAGTAATAGGGCCCAATGTAATAGACAATGTGTTAATGCCTAAAGTTTGGCATGCCACATTATCAAAATATCTAATGGATAAATTTGAAGGAGAAACAGAAGAAGCATCAATATTAAATACAATTGAGGTCTAAACTACAGATTTTAAGACTTTACCAATATTAATTCTATGGAATTCAAGAAAACATTGAATTTCAAGATCTTGTGCAAAAGATATGGCTCCATGAAGTTACTCTTAAAGTTGTTGATGAATTGCACAACTATTGCTACAAAAGTTGAATAGTTTTTGCAAAAGATAGCAAGATCTTTTTAACCTTCAAAATTGATTGTTGGGTTATTATGGTGATTCTATTGGTGACAAACATTGTAAGGGGCAAAATAAGCATCATCTAGACAATAAAAGCATAACAATTGTATGAAAGATGGAAAAGCCACAATTTTAACAAAAATGCTTTAAAAGAGTGACTTTTAAGATTACAAAACATGTGACCCTTTGATTTCTCTTCTTTACAAAACATGTAACACTTGTTTTGTAACACTTTGATTTCTCTTCTTTTTGGTTTTCCCTTTGGCTAGACGAATGTTTTAACGAGTATTCCATCCCTAGAAGGAGGAGGATTCTAATTCTATTATTGGTTTTAGTCTAACATAGGATTTGCTCCATGTGTATGTAATAGTTTTTCCTTCATTTAGAGAGTAATTGCAAGTACCACTGAAGCTCCAAAAGTGGGAGAGGGCTCCATGAATGCTAAGATGGCATATTATTTACCTATATTTAGCCTTGTGTTAGGTTTTCTCTCATTTACAGTAGAGGATGTAAGATTTCACTAATTAGAATTGGGTACTTTAGTCCTCTCTATTTTATGAAAATTGTCCCTTTTTGTTGTTGTTTTGGGAGTTGTTGTAACCATGTCATTTTCAAGTAAGTGTTCAAATGTGATTGAGCTTGATATGAGATGTAAAGCTTTTATAAACTTTTGTTAGACAATGTAAAGACATGTAAGGTTCAGGATTAGTTGCATGAAGAGCAAGTGTTCGCTCTTCTGGGAGATTTCTGCCCATTTTAAGGTTTCTCCTACGTGTATTTGTGTTGCGTATGTTTTGTATATGTGACTCAAATTCTTCTCTGCATTTTGAAATTTTCATATTTTATCCTTCAACGCATATGTTACAGGTAGCCATTAGCAATGGTTAAACATGTGTATAGGGAACTTAGAAGCACCTCATTTAAAATCCATATGCTGTATACTGGAGCGCATCATTGCTGTCCCGAGTTTATGGATCAATATGTAAAATATCCTTTATTTTGTGTTTGATTTGTGTATAAATGGTTTTGCAGCCTAATGGACACTAGGTTAAAAATTTGAGTGAGTTATTTTTTCTGGATTAAAATTGACACAGTTTTAATCCAGAAAAAATAACTCGATTGTCATGGACTGGAAACTTTATGCTTTCAATCATGCACTATATTTCATTTTAGCGATCCTAAAACATGAGGGTTTTTACCAATAAGGATAATAGACCCCCTAACTGTGGCATGCATAGAAAAATTTCAACAATATCCAAGGATAATAAAACTATGCCCATTCTTCTATCTCTCATGTGCTGGTTGTGAACAAGGGATCACATGAGAACTTGTACAGCTTAGTGTTAACAAGCACGCATTAGAGATTCCGTTGATACCTTATTAACTTAAAGCCAGTAGAGGGAGGAAGCGGCTCTGCAATGCATTTAGTTTTAGATAACTATTAAATTGTGGCAGATAGTGAAATCTTACCAGATTCTTCCCATCCTCGCTGCCTCCACAACACCTGATATATACTTATAGTGAGTAGTAGATAGTAGTTATGGTGAGACAGTCTAACACTGGAATGGATTTCGTACCACGCATATCCTATTTCAATGGCTGGCCTCTAAAGTTAAGAATAAGATCTAAAGAATATGTAATGCAATTTTGGTGAACAGAATACAACAAATTGTTTGAATTCAAGGTACGAATGCTTGTATAAAATTCCAATTATCGAGTTTATCAAAGTTCAGGACTGGTTTGCTGATGTAGGAGCATTGTTTGTAGGAGAAGTATTTGCCATGTAAGAGTATAGCACTGTATTCTCAAAAAAAAAATTATGCTGTTTAGTAATTATTTTAATTTTCTGGCAAAGCATGCTTCATATCTTATAATATGTAATGCGAAGATTAGATAGAAGGTCCTCAAGTGATTGAATAAAGTTGAATGAGAAGGGCTAACATGCCAGCTTAATCGTCTTTTCTAGAAGGATGTCTTCTGTTTGTAAGTTGCAAGTAAGAGGTCCTGCTCTTAAAAAGTTGCTTAATCTTAAGAACTTCACCTACAGGAAAGATATTTTGTTTTTGAGCACTTTTCACAGGGTGCTGTTTCATGTAGTTTTTTCTGGGATCATCTGTTAACGTTTATGTTTACCTACATGAAGGAACAATAATCCTTTATGCGGACAATGGTAGAAAGCCTACAAGGAGGTAGGATATTCCTGCTAACTAAACACTGTTTTAATTTCCTTGCCATCATGCTTAATTTCAAATACTAAAATTCATCAAAGTACAGAATTTTCTGTGCAAATAGCACAGACTTATACTAACAACCTACACTGTAAAAACAAAAACCCAAGTTAAAAGATAAATAAGAAAAGTTTGTTTAGAAAACCATACTGCATCAGTGTACAGAAAGAATTTTAACTCCCAATGCTTTAGAACCAATTCAATGGAAGCAGAGAAGGTATGTCGTTGCAAGTATTGTGGCTTTGTTGCAGATATAGGATTACAGCAAATTGATTGGGCTGAACCATCCTATATAGGATTTCCATATCAATCAGATTGACAACTGGCAGTACTGATTTAATTTGGGCATATGAGATGAACAGGCAAAATTGTAATAATTTCTATCTGACAAGAAGCTAAAACATAATCTATATAACTTCAATATTTGACAGCCAACATTGCATGCACAACTGCGTCAATCAGTATAGAATGTTGCACAGGAGGTCATTATATGTTAGCCATTATCTATGAGACAATATAGTATACTTCTAACTAGCATGGAGATAAGCATGTCAAATAGAACTGATAACAGAAATAATAGATGTTTCCTCAGTAAGCAGTAAGCTCAAATAAAAGCCACTCATAACAGAGGACAATAACTTTTGTAGAGTTCCCCAAAAGAATTCTGATTCAGAATCCTACACCCCACCAGAGAGATTAAAATCAAAGGAATGCCCACCCCTTCATAATTCTTCCAAGTTAAGAGCTCATGTGGGAAATCAACTCTAGATGAATTTCTTTGTTTAACACTGTTGGATGAAAACTGGATAACAGATTTGTTTTGAATAAAATCAGATGAATCCCAATTTTGTGTGTCCTTTGATTTCTTGCAAGCAACAGATAAATTGAAGGGTACTGTGGCCTGATATCATGGTTGGCAGCCCACAAACAAGCAATCTGACTAAATAAAGCTGCAGTGCGTAACACTAAACATTGACAGGTAAGACGTATTACAAAAAAATCACAGATAAGATTATCAATTATTGGTATATGAAATCACTATCGACCCAAATGATGTGGCACAAAAAAAATTGCCCAACAAAAACATGTGTCAAAACAGAAAAAATTATCTCCAACTAAAATGTTCATTATTTTGTAACTTACAGTCAGAAAACAAAAGCTAACAGAAAATATACGGACAAAAGAAAGGCAAGACTAAATACAAGAAGTTAGAAAATCACAAACAGATACCTTTATGCTTCTTAATAATATATCCAAACTCATCAAACAGAATCCACACATGGGTTCTTCCACAATCATACCACATATATCTGCACATGTAGTAAACTATAGTATATGTCTTAGGCCCTAAGAGACTCCAGCACTTCTACTTATTCTTAAATAGGTAGACTGTAGAATATTTACATATACAGAGTATTTCAGTTATCAGTTGGAGGGCTGCTTCTGAACGTCTTCCAAAGGACGGAACCAAGCCTGCTGCTCAAGAACTGAGTCACCACTCTTCTCATGAGAATGGTGATCGCCACCTGTCCAGTTATGCTCCTCTGCAGGACCAAACACTCCAGTTTTGGGATGTGGTACCCAGCTTTTCTGAGTTTGAGGTTCAATTACATCCTCAGGAACCCTATTCAAATGAGCACCATCATCTTCATTCTTCTCATACAGTGATGAATGCACACATCTCCTGCAAAATCCCAACATGAATAATTAGGCTCTAGCGTCCACAATGACAGGATTTTTGTTTCATGGGTTTTCATGTAGCATTAAGATTCCAATGTTTAATACTTTTCCAACCTTTTTGAAGCATGCCTTGGCCAAGACAAGGTGTTCTGTAAACATATGCCATATTCCCTTATCATATAGCACCCAATTCCACACTTCCTAAATATCACACAGGATATAATGACAAGAATTCACCTGATCATCATATGTAAGAATGTAAAAACTTTGTACTTGTGGACATAGGTCCTTAACCTATAAAGGGGTATCTTCAGCAAGGCACTTGCTTTCTTTGCTGCTTATTTACACACACACACACACACCTATGTACTTTTGATAGAATTGATATGTCTATGTGACATACAGAAGGTGAAAAGAGAAATTTTTGTTGGTAGTGACATCGACGTCTGCTGGAGTAAGAATGCCTTGTGTTCAAATCCTAGTCTATCCCCCTTTTTCAATGCGCCCAAATTAAGCTAGAACCTCAACTAGAATGTGGCTTGTGGGGAATGTTTGAAGTGCTAATCCCTGCATCATGGGAGAACTGAGAGATGGACACTTCTTGAGAGAGGTAGAGAGGCATTATGAATACAGAACAAAATCCACAAGAAGATATGTTATGGCAGTGTGGCTAAACGAGGTTAGAATCTCGTCTGAAGTGTGGCTTGTGGAATGGACGAACTGAGCGGGATGAAACTTCTTGAGTGAGGAAGAGATTACAAGAAAACCTCCACAAGGGAAGGTGATCCACAAAGCACATCTACCAAACAATAAGGAAACTGTCAGCCTACATATTATCTGCACCGACCATACGTAACATATTGTTTCTCGTGAAATTGCAGTGGATCTCCACTATTCCCTCACATGACAATGTGAAGACTGTCAAGCTGAACGATAAAGATCGATAAAGCACACATAGATACTGCTACGCTCTGTTTGCGCTGAAGAGAAGATAGACATGGCTTACATACCCACTTCGGAACTTTTAAGCTGTTTTATATGGATTCAACTGCAGGAATTAGAAAAGATTTAACGCGTTTGGTTCCAGATTAAAAAGCTAAAATGGTTTTACCTATGGAAATCTCAGAGATCTAGCACCCCCTAAGGTAACTTAACATCAAAAAATCCATGATGATAAAGGGCAACCAGCTTAGGGGTAGACCAAGCTTGTTGATTTACCACACACCTGTTAAGATATAAATTCAAAACTTAGTCTGTCCAATTTTTTCTGAAATTTTTATATCACTAATTAACCCGAGAGGCATGTGTTAGTATGTAATTAAACTGCCCAAATCTATTAATACAAGATTTTCTGTAGCCAAAACTAGAGGATCTAAAAGCTCAATTGCCAAGGCCGTCATAAAATTGTGGAGCTTCATACAATTCACACAAAGGGCAAGATATACACAGAGACCTCCTAAGTAAATTAACAGCAGAACCCATTATATAAAACAGAAATGGGGCACCCAAAATCAGATTGCTTTTTGTCATACCTGAATGATCCCTGAATGACAGCGTTCTGAAGAATATAGCGTTGTGCAGTTGTAGGATCCCTAAGGTTGCCGCAGATGATCTTGTCGACTCCTCTGACAACTCCAGTGAAGAAGCCTCGCATCTGCAAATTTGCTGCCATACAATAAATTTCCTTCTCTTTCCTTACTCTAAAAAGATCTAACCAGACTCCCAAAAACTTGTTTATCTTCAAGAAGTGGGCAATGTTTTGTATCTGCAAGCCTTGAAAATCTCCCTGGAGCCTTTTCAGTGCGTGGGATGAAGCCACCTAACACAAGTATATTCTACTCGTTCCTCTTGAATATGCCGTTCCCCTTTGACCCCACAAAACTCTCTTCTCCCCCACCAAATACTCCAAATATCACCCACCCAGGTGACCGTACCCAGATACCATTATAGCTACAGTCCAAATAAACTATTAACTGGATATGGATAAGTTCGGTATTAGCACAATGTCCCACCGTGTGGCCTAGTTATTGTACTGGATGTCCGGATGTACCTACATTTCGCTAAAATAATAAAATAATATTTTAATTTCTTTTCTTTTCTTTGTATAGCTTAATTTGAACTTTATATTTTAGTGTAAAATATCTTACCAAATCATATCTAAATAAGATACGAAGTTTTGTTCATTTTGATTTAGAATTTGATTGTATTGTCTATCCAACATTTTTATCTATCATTTAGATGTATATTTGGTTAAATTTATTGATTAATTCAAATTTAGATTAGAAATGAATTTTGAATTGTAATTAATTAATCAATATTTTGAAATAGCTTTATTTTGATATTTTGATATAAGTAAATTGATTTCAATTATCTTAAAATCTGATTTTTTTTTATCATTTCAATTATTAATATCTCATCTTCTTTATTTTAGTGTAAAATATCTTACCAAATCATATCTAGATAAGATATGAAACTTTGTCCATTTGACTTAGGATTTGATTGTATTGTCTATCCAACATTTTTATCCATCCTATAGATGTAGTTTTGATTCAATTTATTAATTAATTCAAATTCAAATAGATGTAGTTTTGATTCAATTTATTAATTAATTTATTAATGAATTTTAGTTAATTAATAAATATTTTGAAACGGTTTAATTTTGATATTTTGATATAAGTAGATTGATTTATTTCTTTTTTATCATTTCAACTAATATCTAGAACTTTTTGACTTTAGTGTAAAATATTTTATCAAATTATATTTAGATAAGGTATGAAACCTTGTTCATTTTGACTTAGAATTTGATTGTATTGTCTATCCAACATTTTTATCTACCATTTAGATGTCTTTTTATTCAATTTATTAATTAATTGAAATTCACATTAGAAATGAATTTTGAATTTTAATTAATTAATATATATTTTTGAAATAGCTTAATTTTGATATAAGTATATTGATTTCAATTATCTTGAAACCTTTTTTTTTTATCATTTCAACTAATATCTAGAACCTTTTGATTTTAGTGTAAAATATCTTATCAAATCACATCTAGATAAGATATGAAACTTTGTTCATTTTGACTTAGAATTTGATTGTATTGTCTATTCAACATTTTTATCTATCATTTAAATATCTTTTGATTCAATTTATAAATTGTTTGAAATTCATATTAGAAATGAATTTTGAATTTAATTAATTAATTAATATTATGAAATATGCATTCAAAATGTATTATACAATTTACAGATTGTATAATTTAATTTACTATATTTTGTATAACTGCATATATGACACTTTAAACTATTAGTAAACTTCAAAAATTGTTATAATCAAATATTATATAGTATTTATAATATATTATATTTATCATTAATATAATATTCTAATTTATAATTCATATCATTTGATAATATTTTTTTATATAAATAGATATTAATTTAGATTATTTTCAAAGATAGAATATAAATGATTTCTTCTTTTTAGAATGTTTTATACTCTTTAAAATAAAATTATCTTCAATATTTTTCTAATATTTAGAAACTTTGGAGATTTAAAGGTAATGGTTAATTTATTGTTTGATAATTCTACTTTCTTTTTTATATACTTATTATAACAAATTAAGAGAGATCAAAAAAATAATTATTGAATTATAGAGATCAAGAAAGGTTGTTGGACTATAATTTGTAAGTTATACAATCAAATTTTTATTTATTTTTAATTTTTAATTTTAATTATTTCAATTATATATATATATATATATATATATATATATATCACAATTTCTCACATTACTAGATTATACTTTAAATTTTTTTGAGTTTAAATAATTTTCTTTAAAAAATGTAATGTTTTGTTGTAGATTATATTATAGTTAGAATTGAACTATTGTTTTGTTATAAATTTGATATGAATAGTTGTTGTAAATAAAATTATCTACATATTCTCATGATCTCCCCTAAGTAAAGAAAACCCCGCCTAACCAAAAAAAATTTGTTTGCATCCAAATAGATCACTTGAACTTTTCTTAGAATACATTCATTTGTTTTCTATTCCAAGGATCCATAATCTTAAAGTTCTTGAGATCAAACCAAATTATTCTATCAAGGATGTCATTGCATGCCTATATAAATAAAATTTGATGGATGCATAAGTATTACATGAGTCGACATCTAATTAAAACCTAACAATAGATCAATACATTAGTTTGATTGAGTTTATTGGCATTATTCTTGAGAATTTTAAACCAACAAATTTAAATAAAAAACAAAAGACTTACAATGAGTAGTAATAAGTCTAATTTCACATCTTTTTTATGAATGAATAAGTCATATTTAATTTTTTTAAATTAACTAAAAGAATAATAGTATAATATTCAAAAAAAAGATAGGTGGTAGAAAGACACTCCAAGTCTATGCAAGACAAAAAAAATAAAAAAATGTTTCATGTTAGAAAGGGGGTAACTCCACAATAATGCGTTCCACTTTTTAGGCAAAGTAGAATATTGAAATTACCTTTTTTAACCAAAATTTCACCTAATGTCATCTATAATAACAACTAGATCTTAGGAATTTAAAACTGATGTGCACCAGTATTTTTATATATTTTGTGTCTAAATTCAAAGTAATTTTTTTTTTAATTTTATTTGTGAAAAATCTACTAAGTTTTAATAACTTGTTTTTTTTATAGTTAATATTATTTTTAAAGTGACATTTATTCAAAGCACATAACTTTTTTAAAAAATAAGAAAAAAAATATAAATTCTTAAACATGGATTGATAACACCAATATCTAGTGTACAATATTTTTATGATTCTATTATTAATTTTTTAAGTGAGATTAGTTATAATTTAGACATAGGTCTATTCCATATCATATAACTTTTTGTGTATTTGCCCAAATTAACCTTTCTTTTTTTGTTAAATCAAGGACATCAATACTTAGTACATAGATATTTTTCAAGAAAAATCTCTATTGTTCTATTTTTTCACGTGTATGGAACAAAGACCTTAATGCTCAATGAAAAATTTATGTTCACTATATAATAAAAAAATATATATAATAATCAAATTAGATATATTCAAAATTACATTGTTTGAAAAGCTTATTATAAGGCTTATTCCTATAACAACCTCATATCATATCAATTCCATTTGTTGGTTCAACCCAATGTTTGAAATAAAAAATTCTAAGGAAAATATGGGCACCAAGGAAGAAAAGACCTTCCAAGGGCCTTTGTTTGAAGGTACCTTCAAATTAAGGTCCCTTTCATGTTTAAAAAATATTAAAATATTAAAAAATCTATATGACCTTTGAATGAAGGTGTTTGTTTATTTTTTTCTCTTCAACCATACAAATTTCTAATGTTACACAAGTGGGACACACTATTATGGGTCTACCCAAGGGTAGAAAGGAGTTTTTGGATCACTACTAGGGTAATGTTCCATGCATTGTTGTCAAAGTCCCACCTCCCTTCTCTTCTCCTCCTTGAGGGTGCCAATGAATTTGCTATCAAAAGATATTGTGGAACCCAATCTTGTGACTCTTAGCCCTTGAAAATATAGATAGTTTTTCTCTTGATTGTTCTTATTTCTCACAACCACCTTCTACCTCCTCTCATGGGCATGGTTCTCTTGGTTGGCCAAACTTTAATTTTAATTTTTAAACTTCGAATAATGTAAAGAAAATTAATGTATCATTAAAAAGGTGATATAAGAGCGACACAACTACTACATATGACTATAAAACTATAGAATTCAACTTATACAAAGTGGTTAGGGATAGTTGGTTTAGGAAGCATTTATATTGATTTCAATAAATCGAATAATTTTTTTTAATAAATTTTATCTTTTTTAAATCAATGGAAAGGCAATTAAGTGACCAAACCATAATAAAATTTCATATGATAGGGAAGGGTGACCATCAAATTCTAGGCTTAATTCTAATTGACTTACATATTATTTTGTAAATCTTGATATATATGCATTATTTTTAAAATAATTTGAGGCTACAAAAGGGTGAAATTTTTCCCCATTCATAGAAATTAGAGAAAATATTAGATTACATAATTAAACCATTTTGGAATGGAATTTAGCTAGATATAATTTTAAAATAATTTAGATGGTTGAATTTTTATGAGAATAAAATTCTTATATGGATATATATTAATAAATTAGAGATATATATTTGTAACGGTGATAAATGGATATTTATATTAATAATGATTGATCAACGCAAAATTATAGTAAAAACAAGTTTTGAGAAGTGAAGCAAAAAATAGAGTCTTTTATGGATAATCTAAACCCTAGCCATCAATGAGGATGGAAAAAGAGGTTAGTTAATATTGGAGAAAAGATTGTAGATAATACATAAGCTACCAACTATTTGGGAGAAGAAAAATATGAAAAAATGATAAAAGAGCCTTTCAATGAGGAATTAAGTAAAAACCTTATAATTCCTACTTCCTAATGATGTTATGGATATTATTTTTGAATGCCAAAAATTAACTGTCATTTTCTTAGATTTCTAAGAAGCATTCCTACCAAAAAAAAATTAAAAATGGGATCCATTGAATTGGAATAATAGGGGTTGGGAAATTGAATCTTGAATAGGTTTGGGAAAAATGGTATGTATCTTGTATGTTAAGTCTATCAATCATACTCAAGTAGTGTTGTAATAAGGTACATGGGTGATTTATGAGAATTTTGTTACCTTCAAGCCTAGAAATTTGTTTTCCATTGTAAAGGCCTTTTTTACACTACTACCGCATGTGGATAGAACTAAATTATCTAAATTTGGCTTTTAGTGTTAGGTTAGGTGACATTTACCTTGCAAACCTATGTCATTTTTATGTCTCCATATTTCTTAGAAGTTATCTTAGGGTACATGTGAGAAATTTATTTAATTTTGGCATATTGTAATTGCATTTTTAAGAGGGAATTTAATGTTGGTGGAGGTTACACATCACTAGAGTATAAAATACTCTCTCCTAAGCATCCACATTGGGAATATGAAGAGTCTTGAGTGGGGATCCAAGTTTAGAGGGAAATAGGTGTCCATTGGTGTGCCACCTAGAAGCTAAGCAAACACCAAAGCATCCTATATGCCAGAAGTTGAAGGGGTTGTGGGTTAGGCACCCATGTTGAAGCCTTGTGCACATTAATTAATTTAATATCATGACTCTTGGTCTTCCAAGGAAGGGACATGGATTTTTTCAAGTGGTTTTGGCACCTCTTGTTTTGGTTTACCATTGTGGTTTTTCCTCCCACAAGTTCTATAAATTGAAGCCTTGAGATGGTAGTATCATTGTATGTTTTTTGTAGGTGTATGGAAGCATCCAAGTTGTCAGAGATTAGCAAGGAGGTGTATTTTGGTGTATCTATATTGTGAAGATAAATAATTATCGTAAGGGGGGAATAAGGCAATAGGAAAACATAGCAATGAATTAAAGTAAATCAATTCAAAACAAGATTAGATTCCAACCATACTCATGAAATGAAGTTCTAAAATAAAAAAATCAAACAATGTAATCCTAAAGATAACATAAATTGAATTCAAAACCTTAAAAGCTATACTATCCCATGTTGGAGTTGTGTTTATATTGACATTTGGATGTTGGATTGCTCGATTCAATACAAAGCCTCCATTGTTGTTGCAAAAGCTTCAATTCGTGTTGATAATGGTGAACTAGAATGTGATGCCAATAATTCTTAATGTGGTCAAGAATCAGTTGTGCAGTGCTCTGCTATATGAATTCTAGATGATTTATGAGAAGATAGAAGAGTGTTTTATAGATTTCACATTTCAAGATGAACGATCAATATTTTGTAGTAAAAGATCTTGATCAATGGTTGAGAACCATTGAGAGGAAATAGATTGGAAAGATTAGTGGATTTAGATTGCATAATCTATGTGATTGTTCAGAAATCAAGATGAATAGTTAGTGGGATTCAAGAAATAGATTGAGTGGTTAGTGGGATTGAAGAAATAGATGAGTTAGTCAACTATTTAGAGTGAGAAATCAATGATCGCGATTTGCTCAATCACAAAAAGGAGGGTGAGGATAATTAATTAATTGAATAATTAATTAATATTTTGAGTTGAACGTGCAAGTCATGTTTGACTTTAACAAATAAAGTTGTATTTGTTTGTTGACTATATTTAAATGATGTTGAATAATTAATTTAATTATTCAGGTTTAGAAAGGGGAAGTGATTTAATTACATTATTAAGTGATAACAATTTAATTGATTTAGGAGAATAGGGTATATTAGCGACATAATTAAATAATTAATGCTATTTAATTAATCAGGAGGCATAAAGTTTGATAAATGATAAAATAGTGAATTAATTAAATAATTTAAAGATTATTCAATTAATAGAGGAAAATAGGGTTTTTGATGTAAATGATGTGAAATGCAATGATATTAGTGATAATGATGTCGATTATGAAAAAATGTCATTCAGGATGTGTGATATGTGTTAGGTCATTTTTACATGTCTACAATAATATACTTGCCCTCTTTTCTCGTATGGAGGTTTTTTTTGAAATAGTTTCTCCACATAAATTAGGTGTCATATTTTTTTGTTGATTTTTCTATTATGGTGAATATGCAATCACATACATATAATCTAATTTGGTAATCTTATTTTCATATTTGAATACACATACATGAGTTAATATTATAGCTTAGTTTCACATTATTTTCAATATTTGGTATCAAAGCTAACGAATTTTTAGAAGGGGACGTCTTTCTTTTAAGTGTTGGAGGATTTTTTGTTGCAATGTGAGCTTTTGTTTTTTAGTATATTGCATATTTGTGAAGAAGATTGTATACCATGGCTTCTATCTCTCGCCACTTGATATTTAATAGTTCAATGAATGGGCTACAAGATGTAGAAATTAAAGATGGAGGATCTCCTAGAAGAGAGAGATCAGTGGCCAATTTCAAAAGAAAGTAAACCGGCTACAATCAGTGATTTGAAGATTACAAAAATTTAGACAAGAAGGCATGAGGAACCATTTGGTTGTGTCTTACCAACTTTGTCCTTTTGAATGTCTCCATCGAAGACATCACATATAAGTTGTGGAAAAGGATAGGTGATATATATCAAACTAAAAGTTTGTCTAACAAGTTATATCTCAAAAGAAGATTATATTCTTTAAAAATGAAAGATGGTGAATCTATCGCAGATCATTTAAATGCTTTTAATCTAATTATAAGTCAACTTGCATCCATAGATGTTAAACTTGAAGATGAAAATAAATGTATCTTGTTTCTTTGTTTTTTTCCTGAATCTTGGGAAAATTTAATTATTGGCATAAGTAGTGGTAATGCAAAACCAAAGATGGAATCCATGATCTTCATACTTCTTTCAAAGGAGATGAGGAGAAATTCCATGAATGTTGGCTCCCAAGATACCTTGCATGTGTGGGGTAGGTCCAAATAGAAAGGGCCTAAAGGGGATAATAAGAGGGATAAGTCTAAGGACATTCTAAAACCCCCAGAAAGAGCAAAGTAAAGTGTTGAAGTTGTGGTAAAAGAGGGCATGTGAAGAAAGAATGTAGGAATAAGAAAAATAATTTTGATTCCTCCATGGAAAAGTCCTTCGATGATGATTATGATGCTTTGTTTATTTTACCTAACACTATTAGTGATAATGCTTGGCTTATTGATTCGGGTTGCTCCTACCATATTACTCCTCACAAGGAGTGGTCTACTAATTACAAAGAATATGATGGAGGAGAATTTTTCCTTGGTGACAAAAACACAAAGAGGATTGTTGGTAAGGGAAAGGTAAAGTTGTGTTTCAGTGATGGAAGGATTAAAACTCTTGATAATATTTTTGCATATTGTAGGACTTGCAATAAATTTACTTTCAGTTTCCAAGTTAAATGATTCTAGAATGCATGTGACATTCGATAATTTTGGTTGTAGGTTGGTAAGAGGGAGTTTGGTGCTAGCTAAATTCCATTTTGAATGGGGACTTTATTTAGGATAAATTCCTATAATTTAATTAACTCTGTCAATGTGACTAACAATGAAATGCATGTATGTTGTGGCACCATAGATTGGGTCACATAGATCAAAAAGGACTTAAGATTGTTACTTAACAAAAAGTTGTTTGATAGTATTTCTGATTATTTTGTTGGTAAAAACGAGTTTTGTGAACATTGTGTGTTTGGAAAAAAATATATATCATCATTTTCTAGTAGAACTAATAAGGCAAAGAGATTATTAGAGGTCATTCATTTGGATGTATGTGGGCTAGTGGATGTTGACCTTTTGGGTAAATCTTGGTATTATGTCTCTTTCATTGATGATGTCTCAAGATACACTTGGATTTATTTTACGCATTCAATATTTGAAGTTTTCACTAATTTTAAGGAATTTAAGGCCTTAGCTGAAAATCAAATAGATTATGATAAAAGTGTTGAGATCTAACAATGGGGGGATATTGTTTCAAAGAATTTGATGAATTTTGTAAGCATGCAAGTATTGTTTGAAAAAGGACAACTCCTTATACTACCCAACAAAATGGGGTAGCAAATAGAATGAATTGAACATTAAGGAAAATAGCTAAGAGTATGTTAAGTAGTACTAAGCTTTATAAATGTTTTTGGGTAGAAGAGATTAGTATTGCTTGTTATTTACTAATATATCTCCTTCTTCAAATCTTATTGATAAAACTCCTTATAAAGTGTGAATAGGTAGAAATCCTTTTGTTTCACACTTAAGGGTCTTTAGTTGTGAGGATTTTATTCATGTGCCTCAAGAGAAGTGATCTAAATTGGATCCAAAAGAATAGAAATGCATCTTTGTTGGTTATGGTGAGAATGTAAAAGGTTATAAGCTTTGGAATCCTCCAAAAAAACAAAAGTTGCAATAGTGAAGGGGTCAACTTGTTGATGGTCATTTGGTCATCAAATTTAAGACAATTCTCACTAACAATTGTATGGCCATCAAATTTAAGATAGTGTCCAATGACAGTTGCTTGACCATCAAATTTAAGATAGTGTTTTATGACAATCATTTGGTTGTCAAGTTTAAGAGAGTCTAAAAATTCTTGTGAATTTCATATAGTACAAATGTTGTATGACTCGGAATGAAAATATTTTGGCCCAAAATATTTTTTACTCTAATTTTGATTATTTGATAGTTGATCTTAAGGTTTTTGGGCCTTTTGAGTGCGATGGTGAGGTATGTCTGGGCTGAAAGTGCTCTAAAATATCAACTACCTTTTGGAACCATGTCAAAACCCCTATTTTGTAATTAGACCCTCTGATCTTCGATTTTGGTGAAATGAAAGCCAATTTTGAATTTCTCAGGTTTTCTAGACACTATATAGAAAGACTGAAAATATCTCTAGGATTACCAAAAATTTGCAATCACTCGGATCTCACAAGAACACAAATTTGCAAACCAAAGTATATAAATGTTTATTTTCTTTCAAACTATTATGATTCTCTAGATCATCCAAAAATGTAAGAGATGAGCATATTGGGTTTTCAAGAAAAATACTAGCACAGGATTAGTCTCAAACCTCTCAAGCAATTAGATAAAAAAATGAAATATACTAGACAACAAAGCTCTAATAACATGTTAGATTCTGTGAGAAGCAAGAACTAAGCTAGAATTTTATGTTGGTGCTACACCCTTAATATTAGAGTACATTAGGTTATGAATAGTCATCTTGTGTCTATCTTAACTCCCAATTAAGTCATATTATCATTATTATATTTTATTTAGTTGTTTTAGCTCAACCTAGGGCTTATATAGGTTATCTAAGTCAGCCTGGGTGATATCCTAGGCATAAATAGGTATAGAGGAGGTTGTGAGTCTTATTTCATCATCATATTGTGAATTGTGTTCTCATTGGAGATATTTGGAGGTTGTCCCTCTTGAAGTGGCTTGTTATTCTTAGTTATTATCAATTATTCATAGTATATTTAATATCATATCCTTCTATTGTGAAAATTATTTCATTACAAGTGGTATCAAAGCATGATCTTGGCACTGTTACGACAAGACATTTTTTCAATTTTGGAAGTCATTTTGTGAAACCTATATCTCTCTAATTTTGATGATTTTTTGTCTTATTTTTAAAGGGGTTTTAAAGGACATTTTCAAGAAGCTACAGTCTAGATTTCAGAAGTATTGGAGCAAAATTGAGCGAGTTATTGCAAAATTAGGATTTTTTCCCAATTTATTTGGCAAACACACATCTCCTACATCTTGATGAATTGGTTCCTTATTTTTTGTGGATTTTTTGAAAAATATTAGAGGAGGATACAGTAAAAAATTTAGAGCAATTGAAGTAGAAATAATTAATTTATTAGGAAATTAGGGTTTTCAAAAAAATTGCTCTCAAGATTGCAAATCACCTAATTTTTGGGAGATTTTTCTATTGGAGTGCCACCTAGGCCCTAGTAAGTCACAATGAAGTTTTCAAATTATTTTGAATTTATTTATGTGATTTATTTCAAAACTATTTTCTACCATCATGGTGGGGCTTGCAACAAGAGGCAAAAAGAATGCTACCACATTGGGGAAATCTTTAGAGAATGAGGGGGTAGAAACTAAGGATTTTAACCCTAAGGATGAAATAAGCAAAGTTAAGGGTGATATTTCATCATTAGAGAATAATATTATGGAAGAAACAGGTGAATTGAAATCACTTATTCAAGGTATGAGGTGTAAGGGTGAAGATTCACCTCATAAGGTGGAAGACAATGCTTTTGTTGGACATGAATTCCTTGGACTTTACTTTGATTTCAAGAAGGATCCTTCCTTTAATAATCATATGTCAAGTAAATTCATACCTAAGTTGGATATGAGAAAGTTTGATGGCAAGGATCCAACCAATTGGCTATGCCTAATGGAGCAATTCTTTGATATTCATCATGTTCCCAGTCAAAAAAAGGTGGCTATGGCATCATTATACCTAGAACTAGATCAATTTATTTTGTATTAGTGGTTATGTGATGAGAAGAGAAAAAGGGTTGTGTGGTCACATGCTCAATTTTTCAAGAGGAACTGGCTACCCATTCTAGAGATAACTTTATGGATAGCTACTTCTGCCAACTCACTAAATTAAAGCAAACGAGAATGGTCAAGGGTTATATTCAACAATTTCAAACCCTTTCCCTAAGAGTAGAGAATGTGGCAGAAAAAAATATGAAGGAACTATTTCTAGGTGGTTTAAAGGATTACATAAAATATGAAGTACAATTATTCCAACCACAATCCTTATCACCAACAATAGTAATGGAAAGACAAGAGGAGAAATTTTTGGCTAGTAAGAGACAAGGGAATATAAACTTCAGTGAAAGGAGATCTCCTACACATTCACTACCACAACCTACTAGGTTGACTCCACAAAAAACTAAGGAGAAGAGAGAAAAAGGGTTATGTTTCAATTGTGACAGTAAATATAGTCGAGGGCATAGATGTGTAAATAAATTATTTTAAATTGAAGGACCAAGTGAGGAAGAAGAGGAGGAACCAATATTAGAGAGTGATAGGGATTTAGATGATGAATCACATGATTACCAACCAATCATTTCTTGTCATGCACTCTCTGGTATTAGTGCCCCACAAACTCTCAAGGTAGTTGGTTTTTAAAGAAGCGGAAAGTAATTGTGTTGATCGACTTGGGTAGTACTCATAATTTCATCAACAAAAATTTGACTACTTGTTTAAATTGTTTTATATATCCAACTCCAGAATTTTAGGTCTTGATTGCAGAAGGTGGTACTATCAGTTGTTCTGGAAAGTTCCATAGCATTAAATTATCCATGGGAGATTATCACCTTGATATCCCAATCTATGTTATATCCATGGGTGCAAAACAGATTATTTTGGGAGTATAATGGCTTACTACTTTGGGAACAATTGAGATCAACTTCCAAGAATTATTCATGAGATCCCAATCAGAAGGAAAGACAATAAAGCTAGGAGGGTTGAAGAAAAAATCACCACAAATAGTTAGCTCTCAGCAAATGCAAAAGTTGCTTAAGAAAGGATTTGATGGATTTGTGGCTCAGTTATATTCATTAGAAGTCTCTTAGTCTAATGCTCCCACCCATCCAAATTTACAAGCAATAATTGAGCATCACTTAGTGGGTTTTGGAGATATGCCTAAAGGACTTCCTCCTAAGAGGGATCATGATCATGCCATACAACTAGTTCCAGGGAGCCAACCTCCCAACATCAAGCCTTATTGATACCCACATATATATAAAAGTGAGATAGAAAAGATTGTTGAGGAGATGTTAGAGGCATAAATTATCAGACATAGCCGAAGTGCTTACTCCTCGCCTATGGTGATGGTGCAGAAGAAGGATGAAACTTGGTGCATGTGTTTGGACTATAGAGTGCTCAATATGTACACAATCAAAGATAAGTTTCCTATTCTAGTCATTGATGACTTGCTAGATGAATTGAATGAAGCTATGTATTAAATTACAAAGATAGCTCTTAGATCTGGTTATCACCAAGTTTGAATTAAAGAAGAAGATATTTGTAAGACAATATTTAGGATTCATGGCAGTGATTATGAGTTTTTGGTGATGTCATTTGGTCTTACCAATGCTCCATCTACATTTCAAAGTTTGATGAATTCCATATTTAAAAAGTATCTTGAGGAAGTTTGTAAATTAGTTTTTTTTATGATATATTGATTTGTATCAAGACATGGGAAGAACACTTGCAACATGTAGATCAAGTATTACAAGTTCTCAAAGAGCATCGACTCTATGCTAAGCCATCCAAGTGTACTTTTGGTCTTAATGAGGTGGAGTACTTGGGCACATAGTTTCACATGAAGGAGTAAAGATGAATCCTAAAAAAATTAATGCTATCATGGAATGGCCTATTTCCAAAACCATAAAGAAATTAAGGGGTTTCTTGGGGATCGACTGGATACTATAGAAGATTTGTGAAGAATTATGGTCATATAGCAACACCCCTCACAACTTTATTGAAGAAGGATTCTTTTCATCGGAATGAATCTACTAATTCAACATTTGAAATGTTAAAGGAGGCTGTGTGCACAACTCCAGTGCTTTCCACTCTTGATTTCACAAAGGATTTTATTGTGGAATGTGATTCTTCAAGTAATGGTATAGGCACAGTTCTCATGCATGAGGGTCGGTCCATTGCTTTTGAGATCCATCAATTAAAGGGTAAGAATCAACTCAAACCTATTTATGAGAAGGAAATTCTAGCTCTTCTTCATGTAGTAAAGCAATGGAGGCCTTATCTAATAGGTAGACACTTCAAGGTTAAGACAGATCATGATAGCCTAAAATATTTTTTGGAACAAAGATTATCTTCTAAAGAACGACAAAAATAGGTTACTAAGATTTTGGGATATGATTTTGAGATTGTATATAAGAAAGGGAAGGGATATGTTGTGGTAGATGCACTATCAAGGAAGGATGAGAAGGATGAAGCTTTATTGTGTGCCCTTTTATTATTACAAGAAGATTGGGTAGAAGAAGCCAAAGAAGAGTCAAAAAATGATGTGACTACTAGTAATCTCATTCAACAATTACAGAGTGATCCTAGTAGTTTAGATGAATTTTATTGGAAGGGAGATACTTTGTGCTATAAAGAGTGGTTGTATCTTTGCAAGAATTCCTCTCTCAAACAAAATATTCTCATAGCTCACTACATGAGTCTCTAGTGGGTGGTCATTCAAAAAATTTGAAGACATATCATCAGGTCAAGAAGGGTATGTTCAAAAATTTGTGGCAAAATGTTTGGTTTTTCAAAAAAATAAAGGGGAGACAATTAAGACACCTAGTCTCTTGCAACCATTATTTATTCCTAGCCAACATTGGAAATAAGTCTCCATGGACTTCATCACAAGGCTTCCAAGATCTAATGGTAATAATTTCATAATGGCAATAGTGGATCACCTTACTAAATATGCACATTTTATAGCATTATCACATCCTTTTACAACAAGTATAGTGGAAAAATAATTTTTGGAGAATATTCAAAAGCTACATGGTATACCTAAGGTTATTGTTAGTGATTGTGATCCTATCTTTACTAGTAACTTTTGGACAGACTTGTTCAAAACTTTGGGTACTCGTTTGGATCACAGTTCTTCATACCATCTGCAATTTGATGGGAAAATAGAGGTTGTTAATAAGTGTTTGGAAGGATATCTACGTTGTTTCACTTCAAATAAACAACCTCAATGGGTAGATTGGCCACCACTAGTAGAATGGTGGTATAACACTTCCTTTCATAGTTCATAAAAAACATTTCCATTTATGGCATTGTATGGATATCATCCTCCTTCCATCACATCATCATTGAAGGTGTCACCAAGAGTTCACGATGTAGAGGACCACATGATTCATCAACAAGTACTTTTAGGACTTAAAGAGAATCTATTAATGACACGGAATTGAATGAAGCAACAAGCAGACCAGCATTGTAGTGAAAGAAGTTTTGATGTTGGGGATTGGGTTTTCTTGAGATTGCAACCTTACAAGCAAATGTCACTTAAGCAATAGTCAAATAATAACAAGTTGTCTCCAAAATATTATGGCCCATATAAAATCATACAAAAGATAGGTAGTGTTTCCTACAAGCTTGAACTACCATCAACAACAAAGATACATCCAATTTTTCATGTTTCTTGTTTGAAGAAGGTAATTGGTAATAATATCCATACTTAGACAATATTACCAAAGCTTGATGAAGAAGGAAGAATCATATTGAAACCAAAATGTATTCTTCAGAAACACACAAGGAGGCTAAGGACTAGAAAACTCACTCAATATCTCATCCAATGGAAGAATTTACCAATTGAATATGACACATGGGAGGATGAGGAGTTCATTCAAAAGCATCCAAAATTGCCTAGCATTGAGGAAAATACTTATTTGAAGAGGGTGGCATGCTACACCCTTAATATGAGAGTATATTGGGTTATGAATAGTCAACTTGTGGCTATCTTAACTCCTAATTAAGTCATATTATCATTATTATATTGTTATTTAGTTATTTAGGTCAGCCTAGGGCTTATATAGGGTTATCTAAGTCGGCCTAGGTGATATCCTAGGAATAAATAGGTATATAGGAGGTTGTGAGTCTTATTTCACCATCCTATTATGAATTGTGTTCTCATTGGAGATATTTGGAGGTTTTCCCCCTCGAAGTGGCTTGTTATTCCTAGTTATTATCAAGTATTTGTATCATATTTAATATCATATCCTTCTATTGTGCAAGTTATTTCATTATAGTTGGTCGTAGATCACTTGCAAATAAATCAACAAATGATCAAAGATAAAAATAGCAAAATGTAGAGAGAATCTTGAAAGAGAGAAAATTAAGACAATTGGAAGAGAATTTTGAGAGTACTCACGTTACTCGCACTGAACTAGCTGAAGTGAGAGGATAGTGTTGTATATATAGCAAAAAATGGCATATGCATATAAGAGGTGCAGTAACTCCAACTACCCATAATAGGTGGGAGATTATACCTATTTGGTAAATACCAAAACATGTGGCATAAACTACTTAGATACATGATAATGAGAGGTTATGAGAGGTGGTATAATTATCCAAAAGAGGGTGTGCAACTCAACTACCCATGTGTGGGAGAGAGTGACATGTGTTGTTGATGGATTACACCACATAGTCTCATATTAACCAAGTCTAATTAACCTATGCAAGCTTAATAATATGTGTAGGAAAAAAAATCTCCAACATAAGGAAAATAAAAAAATCTACACTAACCAGAACACCCTCTCTCCTATGAGCATTCCAAGGCATATCATTCACATTGAGTGAAGGCAACACTTTAATCGATGCAAGAAAAGGGGATCTAGATCTACACAATCATCCTAACAAAATATGCATGATTAAAGATTATTTTCTTTTGCAATTTACAAACATTTTCATAGGTTGACTTAGGAAAACATGTCCCCTAGCAACACAATGACAACCCTTCCAAGATATTTTTAAATATCACCAATTTTTGAATATTAAAAAAGATAGAAGAAATAAAAGGAAATCATACAAAACAAAGTTATAGAGACTATCATTCTATTTCTATAGGTGGTAGGCGTTTCTATAACTACATGGTTGACCTTCCATGTCATGTCATTTTTGTAGGTATGAGACATTTCTAACTATAGGCTTGAGATTTCACAATAGAAACACAATATTTTAATTCCAAAATAGAACATAGATAAAAAACATTTAATTTTATTTTGTGGGTGAATGGGCGGGCGACTTGCCACATTGGTGGTGGCAAGTCCGTCTTGAGGGGTGGGGCTGCAGTGGTAGTGAGCTAGCTGGGTGGCTGTGTTGCCACGTTTTCTCTGTGTTTGGGCTCTTTCGAATTCCGATGGCAAGGACAACAATCATAACCTGATATTTATCATCTAGTGGCTTTGGGTTTGGTGTGTATGCGTAAGCAGTTAAGGTCACGTCGGGCTTGCCCGACATCATTTTCCCACATGTTCACTCACTCGATCGATGGTAGATCTGCATTTTTTGGTAACTTTGAGGTGTTGGGTTATACAACGTAATAACGTTGGTGGCTCCATCTTGTTTATTTGTTAGGTTGACAAAGTCAAAAATTTATTCAGCTGTTTTCTCGTCGTGGATAATCTGTTAAGTGTAGGCAGTGATGGAGGAACGTTCCAAGTTCATTGTGGAAATGGCAGTTGAGTCGGTTGCTTGCTTCGGCTTGGACACTCTGATTTCCCTCGAAATGAAGGACCGACAAAAAGCTTTCAGGCGGGTCACCGACCAGTGCCTCAAGCATATTTTGCTCAATATAGATCATCTTACTGTGGTGGTCGTGAAGATGATTTTAGGGAAAGGGCACTTACAAGACAAGGAATACTTCAGGTCGAATTCGCACATTGTTTCGTGTTTCTTGGCTTCCGTGTTGGATTGCCGAACTCCAAAAGCAGAGGCGAAGGCGTTGGTGGGAAAACTTTTCAAGAAAAGCTTACTGGGTGGTTTGGATGACACTTTGAAGGCGGCTTTTCTCGGCAGAGGTATTCCACGTCCCCAGGATATGGATTTGGTTAAAGCCCAAGGTGAGGTGGTGAAGCTCTATTTGTTTCTTCTGGACCTAAAAGGGATGGCATTGGTAAAGCATAGAATGGTAGTGGCGGTTGCAGTTGGCTTCTTGTAGAAGATCTTCCGGCTGGTGGAGGTGAATGACTTCAAGTGGGTTATGGAGTTCAATCGATTTGCCAGAGCAAATGGCTTCATGTGAGGTCTAGTGTCCTGGTTTTTTTTTTATTGTTAGTTGGTAGGGTTTGGTAAAGTTTGTTCGTTGTTTGTATATGCCAGGGTGTTTGGTTGGTAGGCGGTTGTGTTGCAGTCTTGGGCTGGGTTATGTGGTGGGCAGAGAAAACCCTATATCTATGTTTGTATATGCCAGGGTGTTTGGTTGGTAGGCGGTTGTGTTGCAGTCTTGGGCTGGGTTGTGTGGTGGGCAGAGAAAACCCTATATCTATGTTGGTTTCTGGTTGGTCTTCATAGATATTTTCCTGCTGAGCAGACGCTTGTACCTTTCTTTTTTTGGCAATATAAAAGTATCACTCTTACGAAGCAAAAAAAAAAAAAAACATTTTATTTCAAATCTTCATATATAACAAATTTTAAATTTTTTTTTTTTTTATATTGAACAAAGCAATTAAATTACAAGAATGCAGCTACAAAATGAGAGAATAATAATACAACAAAAAGGTCCAATATCCAACCCACAAAACTACAAAAAAGACTCTTACATTAGCTGTACAACATATTTACCAAAGAATCTTCATACAAATCATTTATTATTTAATCACAAAAATAAATATATTTATTATTTACATTTATTTTTTTATTTCCCATATAATATTATTTCAAAATTCCTTTTAACTCTTATATTATCATTCCACTAATATAATTAGTGATAATAATCTAAATTAATTATATTTATTTTTATAAGGAAAAAAAATCTTTTAAAAAGTACAACCAACCTATTATAAGAGAATTTGAAGATAAGTTCAAGAGTTAAAGTATCAATGGTGACGAGGCGGTTGTGTTATGGTTGGTCAACCAATTTTTAGTTGGAGGATTTTTTATTTTATTTTATTGGTTAAGGCCAAAATTCAAAGCCATAATAGTGAGGACAACATAGATGTTTTGATTAAAGATTTAATTGTTGTGGATAAGGGTTAAGTTGGGAGGGGGCCATGATAACCAGCTTAGAATAGACATTTCCTCTTTTACATCTAAAGGTCCCACATTATGTGTAAAGTTATATGAAATGGACAATTAACATTTATCATCTAATTCCTTGCACCCTAAGTAACTTTATTTATATGTATTGTAGGTTGTGATATTTATGTCATGTACTTGAAAAGTACTGGAAAAAAGAAGTGTGTAGAAGACCTGTCCTTACCCACAATAGGTATTGGAATCTTATTTTGAACTGTGTACAAAGGACGTGTTCAAGAATTAGTTCCATCACTTATTATTACTTTATCTCCTGCAGTGTTGGAGGCACTTCCTCTTCCTTTTATTTATTTATTTATTTGGCCTATCCTTGGACTAATGAAAATAATTTTTTTTGTCATAGTTCTCTTCACATTCTAATGGAAGGCTTCAAGAAATAATATAGTTATTTTCACATTTTAATGGAAGAGTTTTATAATTATAACAAAAAGTTTTAAATTCAATAATTCTTTTATAAGTTAATTATAAAGTATTGTATTCTTATAGCTTTTCAAAATTATCTAATTATCTTGAAGAAATTAATTAATTATTTTAATAACAATAATAAATCACAAGTCACCAAGATGACTTTATTGTAATGTAAACCTTAATATTCCAATAGTATTGTTTTTTTTTATCATTCTAAAACTTGTTATATTATTGCTTCAATTTTACAATTGTTTTAGATTACAAATTAAGGCAACAATGCCATGTCTTTTGATTTGGTATTACTTGAACATGATTTCTTCCACTTTTTTTTCTACATCTTATCTTATTACCATTTTAATTGTGAGTTAGATTTCCAAAAATAGAGTATCTTGTTGGAGGGTAGAGTATGTGTTTTCTTGAGGCTAATGTGCAAGAGTTAGAGGTTGATCTGCACCAATAATAAGAATAAATTTCTTAGGAAAAGTTAATTATATTGTATTAATTTGAAGAGCTTTTAAAAAAATTGTGTTCAATTTTTTGTATCAATGCTTCAGCTCACATTTTATAAATCATAATTACACTGAGAAATAAATGATCAGATTGGATCGTGGAATGATAAGTTTTCAAATCATGATGATGAATCATGGAGAATGATTCAAAATATCAATACAAAATTTTAAACACATTTTTTTCCAAAAGTTCTTCAAATAATCTCAATGTAGTATTTCTTTGTCACAATCTTTCTTTCATCTCTTGTATAATTCTTGGAAGTATGGTAGATTAAAGATTTCCTCATTTGTTGTAAAGAAGAATGATGATATTACTGCAGGATAGGTGTTGTATATTTTATATGTTTTGCAGTTGAGGGACAAACTCATTTAGTTTTTCAAATTTATTTTATTTATTTATCTATTTTTGGTGTTATTTTGAGATTTTTCTATTTTTACCTATGATTTAAAGTACTCATGCTTATCATTTGCTTGATTCAAACAATGTGTAAAACTGCTTTTGATGTGCTTATTCATATTTGCACATGCTTAAGGGTGGAGTAAGAGACTTATTGTTGTATTTGAGAACAGTGGAGTTTTTGCAATAATGAAGAATTTTACTTTGTTGGGTTTTTTAACCCAAAAATATTTTTCTAGAAAAAAATACTGCATATGTCTTTACTTTATATTTTGTCTGTTAATATTTCAAATCATATATGCACTACTTTTATTGTATAGATTTATCAGACTTCTTTTTCAGCGGAACACTTAGAACAGTTTAAATATTGTCATGTGCATAATAGAACAACAGAATTTATACTACACATATGTCATCTAGAGATTGGTTGATAGAAAGAGACATGCAGTGGGCTGTCATGATATAGACTCTTTATAGGTGATTGTCTTCTTTTGCAGAGAAAAAAATAATTATGAGGTCCCTAAGAATGCAGAGTCATATGCAATCCAACTTCACACGTTTGTGATTTTTGAGATGAGCCAATCTTTAGGTAGCTAAATCCCTATAGAGAAAATAAAATTCAATTAGTTTAATTAACTTTTCAAATGTATTCATATGAATAATTTTTTTATTGTAAAAAAATTATTTATGGCTTGCTAAAAATTTCTGGATTGAAATTGTGTAAATTTTTTAAATCAACGTTTTGGATCAAACTCCATGATCCAGCTTCAGGATTATGCATGCAACAAGAGAAAAGAATCATAGAATTTGATTCGAAACATTGATTTAAAAAATTTACACAGTTTAAATCCAAAATTTTTTATCAAGTCATTATCAGGAACTGTGAAAACTTGTTCCTGTTAATTATTTATAGTTTAGTGGGACACTATGGTAAAACAAAGACCTAAAATATGGGTGAATCTGAAATTAGAGGTCTACAACTATTTTGCACAAAGAACTGGAGAGGTATACTTGGTAATCTCAGAAATGCAAAAATGATATAAAAATTAAGGTACACATCTTAAGGAAATGGCTGGGTATTCTGTAGAAAACAGAATTGAAACCTTTAAAATGGTTGGAAGAAGACATTCAAAACTCAAAAATATTCTGGGAAGCTAGTTTCTTATGCAGGAAACTTCTAAGTACTCAAAATATTTCCCTTCTCTGCAAGTTTTCTAAAGTTCCTCAAGCAGAGAAAATGTAAATAGATTTCCACTCACTGGAAATGGCTTTTAAGATTCAAATATTTAGGTGTTAAGTCATAGAAGATATGAAGAATAGCAAGTCAAAAGTAAATGATAACAAAAACAGGAAACATTTTCAAGAGGCAACAAGAAAGAACAGATTCCATAGACACTAATTATCTAACTGAACAATCCAATTAGTAATTGTAAAGAAAAAATTACATAGAAGAGCTTTATGGCATGACAAATTGGTTACAAAACCCATAAACGCTAATTATCTAACCGAACAAATTCGTAGTCAATGTAACTATACACAAACATGGCAGAGTCCATACCCCATAGTATAAAAACAGAAATATGCCAGAGCCCATAGCCAATAGATCATCAATTCATAGTCGGGCAACATCAATCTAGGCCAAAAAAATTGTCAGATCACAACTTAACTAAGTCCATACTCATAGAAATTGCATAATAGTGAATCAGATATCTAACGTGTTAAACCCAAACATAATTACTATTAAAAGGTCCATAAAACTGTAATTTACAGTCAGCAAATATCTACTGACAAAAGAGACTTGAAAGTAGAAATTATATGCAAGCACTTTGAAGAGAATCACATATAGAAAACATTATACTCAATAATATATAAAGGTTAAAGAAACAGACTCCACACGCCATATCCTTCATCAATTGTACCACTGATGTTTCAGTGTTAAAGAAACAAACTCCACACGCAAAACCCTTCAACAATTGTAACACTGCTGTCTCATGGTGAAAGAAACAGGCTCTATACCCTAAATCCTTCAACAATAGTACCACTAGTATCTCATAAAATATTAAACTATGATATGACTTTGTCCATAAGCTACACCAGGCTTTATGCTTATTCTTAAACAAGTATAACATGGAATATTTACATATATACAGTGTTTCACTCATCAGTTGTAGGGCTGCTTCTCAAGATCTTCCAAGGGACGGAACCAGACTTGTTTCTCGAGAACTGATTCTTCAATCTTCTCGTGAGATTGGTTACGGTCGCCACCTGTCCAGCTCTGTTCCTCTGCTGGACCAAACACACCTGTCTTGGGGTGTGGCACCCAGCTTTTCTGAGTTTCAGGCTGGATTACATCATCAGGAACCTTATCCAGATGAACACCAACATCTTCATTCTTCTCATAAACAGATGAATGTACACATTTCCTGCAAAAATGCACATGCAACTTATCAGGACCTAGTGTCCCTAGTGAATAAACTCATTTTCATCTCATGCTCTATTTCATGTATCCTAAAAGTCCAATCCTGGAAACCTTTTCTGGGTCCTCAGCCAATCCAAGGTTATCTGCAAATATTATTTGGTATCTAATCATAAAGCACCATATCCCGCATTCTTTGACTGCAGACATAGCGTATGATTACATAAATTCACCGACCTGTCAAATTTGGGTGTTTTTGAAGGGCAAACCACATAGGCTAAAGTTCCATGATCTTGAGTTCAAATTCTAGCTTCTCTGATGTTTTTTTAAGGTGGTTAGGAACTTTGGAAGTGACAATTCACACTTCTTACAGAAGAAGGGTTAAAAGTTAAAACACAGAACAATATCCACAAGATGGAAATTGCATGATGTAAGTCAAAAACCATGTAATTAAGTTAATATTACAAGGGAAGGAAACCTAGAAAACCTAGGGACTTGCGCTATAACACGCAGAGCACACATAAACATGATACATGCTATGGGGTTTCCCACATGCATGTCGAGAAGAATGGAAAAGTTAATTGCCAAATTAAGCTGTCGCAAAACTCTGCATCTGCACATAGTAAAGGTGGTCATTGTGTGTGTCTCTCATTATATGTATAATTCATACCGACCACATATATATAAAAATATGAACATGTTCCAGAGATCAAGTGCTATATTTGCATTATCCAGAAATAAAACAGAATTGGAACCCAGAAAATGCATTTTTAACCATACCTAAATGATCCCTGAAGGAGAGTGTTTTGGAGGATGTGGGTGTATGTAGGATCCCTAAGGTTACCACAGATGATCTTGTTCAATCCTCTTATGACTCCACTAAAGGAACCTCGCATCTGCAAGTTTGCTGCCATGCAATAACTAAATTTCCTGCTCCTTTATCTTAAAAATTAACTACCAATATCTCCTCGTTTTGTGGGCAGTGGTGCTCTAAGCTCTGATCCCTGACTTGCTTCTTATAGACTTCTTCAGTCCGGACGGTACGACTTAACACCCGTTTATACACATTGTATATGCTTAATTTGAAAATACTCTAGAAGTAGACCCTGCTACCTTTGACCCCACAACGCTCCTTCCTCGCACCTTCCTAGCACCAAGAAATAATCCCTGTCATTTTCATGACATCATCTGCCCTGGACCCTCACAGACATATTAGATAAGACTGCAAATCAAGGGTCTTGTTCTGTGCTTTCCAAAGAAAAGAAACTTGTTCTGTCATTGTTTAGTAAAAGCATTAAACCTTGTCAGTTAAATTAATTTTCTTTGAAATAATAATCCATTCCCCAACTCACACAACGGAGAGAAATTACTAGATCAAACTTGCAATCTGAGTTAGTATACCATAGCGCATTTTGTTTATTATTATTTTATTGGGTTTTGGTGCAAAACTGTTAAGAGTTAACCGTGCAACAAGAGCAGCAAAGAAATAAAAACAGAACAGCAATATAGATTGTAAAAATAAAGACAAGAAATTGACACAGTTATTATTTAATATGGTTTATCATTAAATAGCTGCATCCACAAACGAAAGCAAAACAATTCACTCTGTTTTTATTGATTAATAGTAAACTTTGTTACATCGTTCTCATCATCCCAAAAAGAATAAATAAAATGAATTATCATCAATTGTTCAAGCAAGTGAAGAGACATGAAAAGTGAAAAAAGAAAAAGGCAGTGATGGTTGGACTTCACTTCCACCAGAAACATCCTGCCTTAAGTAGTGTTAAGCAAAATCAAACATATAAGCCCAGTCTGTTAGACCTCGAATCGTTTTTGACAGCTTCTTAATCTGGTTCTGGATATGCCTCCCTTAGGTAGTGTTATATAGGCAGCAATATCAAACCAGAAAGCTTAGGATATTGAAGTTTTGTAATTTTTAAATACATTACAAGTTTGATCTTTGATTTTTGGTATGAGATATTCTATGACAGTGTAAAATATATGTATAGATAATAAATGCACCTCTCTATATAAAGTATTGATAATATATCTGGTTAGGGCAATGAGTGAGACTTATAGTTAAAATAGTAAAATAGGAAATTAAAATATATTAAATGTAACATTTAATTGAAATATGAAGACGGAGAAGAGATATGTTAGATGTGATGAATCAATTTCATAATATTTTTAATTTTTAGTGTTGACTTAAATAAAAATAAAATATTTTCCAAGATAACTGTATCTAAGGGTTAAATTCAGTTTAGATTAAATATTAGCAAATCAAATAAGACTAAGAAACCCAAAGAACTATGAAGTACAAAGGAAATTAAAAGAAAGAACGATTATACCTGATCCTCGAATCTTCGATGATTACCTCCATAGCACCTCCTAGCTTGTAGCATGTGATTGATGTGTGTGAGCATTTCGATTATGACATTGTCCTATGCAAGTTTTGAAGGATTTAAAATAAAACTATGCCTATGCTTATGCTTATGACAAACTAATTCTAAAATGCTAAGTAAATTCTAAATATTTATGCACCAGAATAACAAAATT
Organism: Sequoia sempervirens; assembly: GCA_007258455.2. NCBI lineage: Eukaryota > Viridiplantae > Streptophyta > Pinopsida > Cupressales > Cupressaceae > Sequoia > Sequoia sempervirens. The sequence continues at coordinate 648,347,104 of VDFB02058242.1, read as the reverse complement.
TATGTGTGTAATTGAAAAATGAGAGCAAAATAGCATTTTATAGAAAATGTCATTTTGAATGGACGGACAAGATTGACTTTTGACATAGACCTAAAATCAGAGGACGAGATTAAATATGATAATCCCTAATCAGGGTTAGGGAAAAATCCTTAAACGAGTGGTCGAGATGTCATCTAAGAAGATCGAATCGGCGAATAGATAAGATAATTAATTATAAAAATAAGAATTTTCAAAAATCAAGAAGACCTTAAATGAGTGGTCAAGATATAAAGACTTCTGATTTGTAAGATTTGAAAAATCAAGAAGATAAGAGTTGAACTGAAGATCAAATTTGTAAAATCAAGAATTTGCTCGATTACTTAATTTTTTGGAGGAATATTACCACTTTGAATTAAATTAATTCAAAATATGGATTTTGTGAAATAATAAATAATCGATTTTTAGATTATTTACTAAAATGAATTGTCAGTTAAAAATGTGAAATCATTTTAAATAATTTATTTATTTAAAATGAGAGAAATGCTAAATTAGGTAATTAAATAATTAAGATAATTATTTAATTGAGAGGATATGATTAATAATTAAATTAATTAATAAATTTATTTAATTATGAGAATTAGTGACATATTAAATAAATAAATGAAATTCATTTATTTAATAATCAAGAAGAATGAATGAATAAAAGTAATTAAATAAATTAATAAATTAATTTAATTGTAAGAAGATAATAGACCCTTAGTGACGTATTATAATTTATTTATTTAATAATCATGAAGAATACAAGAGACATGAATTAATTAAATAATAATGTATTATTTAATTAATAACTGAATGTGGACTAACGACATAATTAAATGTTATAATTATGCTAGGATGAAAGTGGTAAAAATAGAGCTTGTAGGCCTAGGTCATTTTTATGTGTCTACATTTTGCCCCTCTTTGTCATAATGTAGCATGTCGCATTGTGTTAAAGAAAATAAGTCAAAAAATGCCCCAGTGCAAAATAAGATGAGGAAGAATGACGAGGAGAGTTACGGTATGCCCCCTCGAGAGGACAAACAGGTTCCAAGAACATGGGTGTGCTTTTGAAATTAATGAGAAGATTAGAATATGAAGAGACAAAGAAATGTTAGTGCAAAAGATATGGATAATGATATGGATGCAATGCATATATGAGATGGGTGAGAGAAGATGACAAGACAAAAGGAGATGCAAGTTAGTTCCTAGACCAAATCCTTCAAAACTTTATCATAGGACTTTTAAATTTATTGCTCTTAATCATCATTAGGCAGATTGTTGTGATGGCCAACAAACACCGTGATATGACATAAATCAAAGGTGTGCAAGGTCGTACCATCACATAAGACAAGCAGTCACAGACAAGGATGATCATGACTTATATTAAGAGTGTTGTTGCCCCAGTCTTTTTGTCATAACCAACCGCCAACAAAAAAGACAAAAAGGACAAATCATGAAATGTCGTTGCTTCTCTAAATCCTATTTTAAGGACATCCTTGAGAAACTAGCAACATTATTATCAAAATACAACAATAAAGCTATTATCATGATACATTGTTGTTTTTCTAAATCCTGAAATCAGGACATCACTGAAAAACTAGTAACATGCGTGTCAAGAGACAAGACAAACGTCATGATACGTCATTGCTTCTCTAAATCCTATTGTTGGGATCTCGCTGAAAAACTAGTAACATGATAAAAAAAAATTAAAAAAATTAAAAATCCAAAGACAAGATAAGACAATCATGATACGTCGCTGCTTTTCTAAATCCTGTTGTCAGGATCTCGCTAAAAAACTAGTAACATGATGAAAGCCAAATTACAAGTGCCAAGTGTTTTCCAAGTATGTTTGGATGTTAAGTGTTTTCCAAGTATGTTTGGATGTTAAGTGTCTTAATGTCAAGATGTCAAGGTTTTGGTGATGTCAAAATGACAAATGTTGAAGATTGCCAAATTTAGGAAGGACACATCCTGAATAATGTTGATGTCGAGAGGATTGATCCCTAAATGTCAAAAAGAATCCCTCAAAAATGTTGGATGACAATGACAATGCCTAGGAAGGACACATCCTAAGGCATGAATAAAAGAGATTGTTCTTCAGAAGGACACATCTGAAGAATGTTGATGTCAAGAAGAGTGATCTTTAGATGTCAAGAGGATCCCTCAAAATGTCGAATGATAGTGACGATGCCTAGGAAGGACACATCCTAAGGCATGAATGATCGAGGTTATCTTTCAGAAGGACCCATCTGAAATCTAACCAAGAGTTGACAATTTGAAAAGTTATGATCAGTTGACCTATTTTGACTGAGTTTGATTTGTGTTGACCATATGTCAATTTTTTTGACATGCTGATGTAATTGTCATATTGGAATAAATGATTGCCATACTTTGTTTTAGGAGTTTTCCCATTTGGAGAATGATTTGTCTTGACTTGAAGATTTTTGACGTGTGTGCCAGTGTAATGTCATGAACCCTAATGGACTAACCTAGTGTGGCCTTGGGGGCTCATCAATAAATGGCCTTGCCTACATCATATACTCAGAGACCTCATAGTTTGATACAACCAATGACTTTGTTTTGATGACCAAAGATTGAATCATGATTTTATTTTGACAAACCTAAAAGGATTGACCTAATGTCTCAGGGACTCAAATATGAGTCTTGTCTATGTAGCAAATGCACAGAGACAATGTAGTTCAAACAAATGACGAAGACTGATTGATTGACATGACAAACTTGATAAGAGAAAACGCTGTGTTCATGATTTTGAGACAGTTTGACATTTGTTGTGGTTTCTTTAGGACGTTTTTCAAAATTTTAGGTTTTTCTTCAGGACATTTTATGATGTTTTTGTCTTTTTTCAAGACTTTTTGTGACGTTTTTGTCCTTTTTTCAAGACATTTTATGATGTTTTTGGTCTTTCTTTAGGACGTTTTATGATGTTTTGTCATTTTTTCAGGGCATTTTATGATGTTTTTGTCTTTTTTTTTTAGGACTTTTGTAATGTTTTTGTCTTTTTTCAGGACTTTTTGCAATGTTTTTATCTTTTTGAATGGTTTAAGAGGATAATGAAAAATGCATGTGACTGATTCCTACACATGAGAATCCAAGGACAAACATGATTGTGCCCCTAGTCAAGTTGAATACCAATTGACAGGTGATGACAACGTTGTTTGACGTGGGAAGGATGCATCCCAAAACAACATGAGGACGATAATAATGTGACAAAAGTATCAAGGTCTGCAGCTGGGCCAAGAACAAAGTCAAGTAATATTTTGGATAATGTGTTTGTATGGATTAGACTCGTTGCATTTGGAATAACTTGGTTAGGACTAAAAGGGATGATGGAGTATCCTTAGATCATTTGACAAGGGAAAACCAAGATAGGTGACAGACATGAAAGGATGATAGGTGGCCTTGGTAAAGGACGAGAGACATGAGACTAAGGGAATTGTCATATGATTTTCAAGGACTATGTCACATAAGGATAATGAGTTTTATGTCAGCAATGGCATGATGTTTCATGGATAATGTATGACCAAAGGATAGGCATGTCAAAAGTTTTCCCAAAACATGATTTATGTGTGTTAGTTTTATGTCAAGACCAAGATAGATGGGAATGATATGGATTAAATGGTTGAATATCAATGCCAAGAGGAAGGCCTAGGAGATGAGACGACTTGCCCCCAAGTGTAAGAGTCCACATAGATGATTTATTTTACACACGATGCATGTTTGCTAGGTTTTCATCATGGTACTTATCCAGGGTGCCTGTTTGCCCGGTTTTCACCATTAGATGAAATTTTTCTCTTTACTATTTTCTTGACTTTTTGATTTTTTTGGTGTCACCAAGACGCCTATTTGCCAAGTTTTCATCAAGGTGACGATGTTTTACATTTTTTAAATTTTTTTGTATTTTTGATTTTGTGGATAGGCTGGATGCTTTAGATAACCACTGACTGTTTTGAATCCACTAACGGTGTCGATGTAGAGACCGGTACCATGATATGCCAATAATCACCTTGCTGAAGGAGTTGTTTTGTCAGGATCATAGCGCTTGCATACAACTAATCGATGTCATTGTGATCCTTTCTGATACTAGAGTTGGCCTTATTAGAATACACACATCGTGATAGAGTGCCATGAGAGTCCTTATAGTAAAGAGTTGTTGCCAAGATGTGACGGATGTGTGACGTGGGATTTTTGGACTTTAGGAAATATGTAGGGTTATGACTTTTGATGGTAGACACGAAAGGATTGTTTGGACATTTGGATGAATCACTTTTTATTTTCCAAACTTGGGATGGTGGATGAAAGATTTTAGAATTTTGATTGGGATGGTGTTTGGAACCAACACCTTTATATGCCTTGCTTGATGACCATTTTCAAGGAGGTGGACATATGTTATATGTGGGAGTCCTCTTTGCTTGTGGCTTTACATTGTAATTAACTTTTCCTTTTGACATATTTTCTTTGCTTGATCCACTTTTCTTTGGGATCCATTTTAATTTCATTTGTCCACTTGTCTTTTTGTTTGATTCAATGACCTTTGACATTTGATTTTGATCTTTTGATAAGTATGTCTTTTTTCTTTTTTGGTTCCAAAGGGAAGGTTTAAGATGTTGAGAATGATGGTTTATGGTGTGGATGGACAGGTTGTTGGCAACAACCTTATGACAAGGATTTCTCATGCTCTATTTTGACATTTGTATCTGACAAGGTTGCCCCCAGTATTAAGGAGGTTCCACTAACATCATTAGATTTTTTGTCTGATGAATAGCCAAGACCTTGATGTCTGTAACTTTCCTGAAGCTGTATTGGTTCTTGAATGCCTTGCTCATGTATGCCTAGGCCTTTGTCTTGATAATGCATTCTTTGAAATTTTTTGTTTGTGATGGGGTATTTTTTGTTTTGAAAGCAAAATTCTAACCCATCATGATGTATGTGGACACTGTTACCTATAATGTTCTCATCTATGAGAAATTCTGCTCTGATAAATAAATATGACCCTATTTGATAAAGTGTCTTAGCTTCATTGTCATGTTGGACATATTTCTGACTGATATCTTTGGTTTGATCTTGTGACATGTCATGTTTAGATGATTCTATTGGTGTTTCGAAGTCAATGTCGAAGCCATCATTATGCTCAGTGTCATAGAGTCCAGTAAATTCAGCTATAACGTGGTCATTTGCAAATATGTCCATAGTGGAAGACTCTTTTTTCTGGAGGAAGATAGTCTATGGGTCCAATGGAGGCAAGTGTATCATCTTGGAAAGTGTCGATAGTTGGGGCCTGAATAGGGTCATCAAGTGTTTGATCATAAATGGCGTAAAGGTCAAGGAGTGGATCGTTTTGGATTTCTTGGTCAATGGTAGGGTCTTGGTCAAAGATGGGGTTGTCATGGATTTGGACTTCTTGGTCAATGGTAGGTGTATTTTGGATGTCATGATTGTCTTGAAGGACTTCTTGAATGGACTTTAAGATAGGGTCATGGGATGGACCACCTTGTTCTTGACACGAGGGTGACATTATAAGGTCATACTTTGGGCTTTCATTTTGACATGTATCCTCAAGTTTAGACAATGGGATGTGCCTTTGAGTAATGATAGAATTTTCATGACTAAATGTGGCTTGTGAGGGGGTGACTTGAAAAGGATTAATGAATGAAGGACTAGGATAGGACGTGGAGACTTGGACTGGACTAGTATGTGAAGGACTAGGATATGTCATGGAGACTTGGACTGGACTAGTGTGTGAAGGACTGGGATATGACATGGATACTTGGACTAGACTAGTGTGTAAAGGACTAGGATAGCACATGGGGACTTGGAATGGACTAGTGTGTGAAGGACTGGGATAGGACATGGAGACTTGGACTAGACTAGTATGTGAAGGACAAGGATATGACATGGGGACTTGGACTGGATTGGTGTAAGGTTGACTAAAATGGGACGTGAAGACTTGGACCGGATCGATATGGTATGATGTGGGGACGTGACATGAGTTGGTAGATGGTTGATAAGGAATGTAGAATTGGACGGGATTGATAGGTGAAGGACTAACATATGACGTGGAGACTTGAAATGGACTAGTGGACAATTGGTTTCCCTTGTCAAAGTTAGGATAAGGGTGATTAATGGATGTTTGTTGTGGACTAATGCCATGGATGGTGTTAAGTGACTTTTGGTAGTGAGGATAGATAGATGGAGGACTAGGAATCATGGATTGTTGGTACGAAGGGCATTGATTTTTGGTTTGGAGGAATTGTCTCTTAAAGTCAAAGGCTTGTTGGTATTGACCTCTACAGAGTAACTGGTATTCAACTTTACTAGCAAGCCTATCTATATTTTGTTGAAGGGAAGACAAGGTGGTGGATGCCATGATGTTGTTAAATGCAGAGTGATAATGACGTTTGTCTAAGGGAAATGACTAATGCAAGGTGATAAAATTGTCAAGGAAGGATGCCAAATGCCAAGGTGACAATGAAGACTAATATGAAAATGTTGACTAAGGAAAATGACCAATGCCAAGTCCAGATGCCAAATGAGGACTATGATGAAAGATATGACAATTTTTTTTTTTTACTGGATAAATTATGCAAGGTGATGACTAAGATGACTTGAATGTCTAAAGAATGGAAATGCAAAGGTCCAAATGACTTGGAAGAAAGTTTCCTAACCACCCTATGCTTCTAGAAAAAGATGTTTATGGACAGTTTGGACAAGTTTGACTTTGATTTTTGGTTTGTGATAGTGATGTTTTGTTTTGTTTGAATGTTTGAAAACACTTGGCAAGAACAATATTTTGGTGTATGCAAACACACATGAGACAAGCACGATCCTAATAGGCCAATAGGCCAAGGTTTGTATACTTGATATAGCCCACCAATATACCTCGGATTGGTGTTGAACACCTTTCCTTCTCGAGAGCAGATAACTTAGAAGTTTGGTGGCACTGGCTCCACTCCACAGCTCATTAACGTCATTCGAGCACACCAACTTTGAATTCTTGGGTAGTAACTTCCCAAGAACTACTATCTCTACTCAAAGGGATCAATAGTGAGTGTCTTTGGGCATGATACTGTACCCTGCACTATACCAAGCAATGGCTAAAAAATGGTTGGCCTCTAAAATAGTGGGTGTTTAGTAAAGGCATTCCGTTCATAGGGCATGATCCATGCGGCGAGAGTCCCCTTTCGGATCCATCTTGTCGGAACCATACGCGTAATTCTTGGGCTTTCCCCAAGAATCCACTTTTATATACCAGCTAGAAGTCCCTCGGGTTCAAGGTGCTACCGATCTGAGTCGTCCTAGGGTGAGTACTTTTTCCCACCAGAACAAGCCCAAGTTCTAGAGTTAGTAACCATTTCTCTTACACCGAGGATCACCCGAAAGCCCAAGGGGAGAGGATACTTCGATTACTAAGTCTTAAGGGTAAACAATAGAAAAAAATGGGTCTGGTTTTCTGATCACCAAGTTTTCACAAGGTGAAAGCATAATCACCTACCATTTGCAAACACAATCAAACAAAGTAGCAAGACAAGTTTGTTTTATGTTCACCAAAACTAAATGTATACTAATCTAAAAAAGACAAGCACAATGTTTAGTTTTTAGTCTTCGACACTTGAACCTACAAACCACAAGTTAAGAGTTTTATCCACCAATATTGGATCCACGAAATGTGACCACCACATGCTACAAACTAAGATTAGTAACAGAAAAACCTATGCTAGACAGAATGTAGAAAAGAAAACCAGAATGCTTCGAAAAACCAGAAAGTAAACAAAAAAGAGCAAAAAAATAGAAAAACCCGAATGCCAAAAAGAAGAAAATGTTACCAGGAAAATGCATCACAATAGAGCGAATGTGTTGCTCTGTGCTGCAAATGCAGCTCGGCCTTGTGTTCTAGTCTGACAGACAAATGCGTCTTGGATATCAAATGCGTCATTTGAAGAGTCAGATGTGTCATTTTAGGTCACGAATGCGTCTCTGTAGCTCACAAATGTGTCACTATGTCTTGCAAATGCGTCACTTTATCATGCAAATGTGTCACTGGATCATGCAAATGTGTCACTTGATCAAGCAAATGCGTCACTGAATCATGCAAATGCGTCACTTTATTGCAGCCACAAAAAAATCATTTTTTTTTGTAAAAAATGCTTCCCTTAACGAAAATATGTAGTATAATATATGAATTTTTGTCTCTCGACCCTTCCAGACGCAACCGTGCTATTTATTTGACCTCAAAAGACTCCCAAAAGTGTGATTTTCAATATTCTTCAAAAGCATCTACACCCTTCAAGACAAAAAAATCACCAAAACTTCCAAACAAAGAATGTCAATCAAGAGGGTTAGTAGTTCACGCCGGGTTCAACAATGTATCTAAGGGTTAAATTCAGGTTAGATTAGATGTTAGCAACTCAAAGAAGACTAAGAAACCCAAAGAACTATGAAGTACAAACAAAATTAAAAGAAAGAACGATTATACCTATTCCTCGAATCTTCCATGATTACCTCCATAGCACCTCCTAGCTTGTAGCATGTGATTGATGCCCTCAAATTGAGTGTGTGAGCATTTCGATTATGACATTGACCTATGCAAGTTTTGAAGGATTTAAAATAAAACTATGCCTATGCCTATGCCTATGACAAAATGATTCTAAAATGTTAAGTAAATTCTAAATATTTATGCGCCAGAATAACAAAATTTATGTGTGTAATCCAAAAATGAGAGCAAAATAGCATTTTATAGAAAATGTCATTTTGAATGGATGGACGAGATTGACTTTCAACATAGACCTAAAATCAAAGGACAAGATTAAATATGATAATCCCTAATCAGGTTTAGGGGAAAATCCTTAAACGAGTGGTCGAGATGTCATCTAAGAAGATCAAATCGGCAGTGGAGAATAGATGAGATAATTAATTATAAAAATAAAGATTTTCAAAAATCAAGAAGATAAAGATTGCTTGATTTGTGAGATTTGAGAAATCAAGAAGATAAGAGTTGAACTGAAGATTGAATTTGGAAAATCAAGAATTTGCCCGATTACTTGATTTTTTGGAGGAATATTACCACTTTGAATTAAATTAATTCAAAATATGGAATTTGTGAAATAATAAATAATCGATTTTCAGATTATTTACTAAAATGAACTATCAGTTGAAAATGTGAAATCATTTTATATAATTAATTTATTTAAAATGAGAGAAATGCTAAATTAGGTAATTAAATAATTAAAACAATTATTTAATTGAGAGGATATGATTAGTAATTAAATAAATTAATAAATTTATTTAGTTGTAAGAAGATAATAGACCCTTAGTGACATATTAAATAAATAAATATAATTTATTTATTTAATAATCATGAAGAATACAAGAGACATGAATTAATTAAATAATAATGTATTATTTAATTAATAGCTGAATGTGGACCAAGGACATAATTAAATGTCATAATTATGCTGGGATGAAAGTGGTAAAAATAGAGCTTGCAGGCCTAGGTCATTTTTATGTGTCTACACTAACAATTCTTTATTGGTTCACTTTTAGAAGTGTAGATCTAAACTTCATGTGTGCAAACCTATTATTAAGCATGGACCTAAATAAATGCATGTAGATGTAAACTAGTAGAAAGTAATTTGATGTAATTAGCTCACTTTACTTTCTAATGTCTACTTGTTCTAGGGACGAGCAATACTTACAAACACCTCTAGGAAATCTATCAAATTGTGAAGGTCGTGTTCTCCTTAGTCAAATGAACCAGCTTTATGACTATGAGCAAAATGATCAAGGACAAGCAACAAATATGCAATGGTCCTTAGATGATGTGCTCTAGTGTAAATGCTAATAAATTATTTTTATTCTCCAAAATATTAAACTTTCAACGTGCTCATTAAGAATGTCCTAATATACATTTTCAAATTAGTGAATGCATATCCTTAAATACAACTAGATACACAAATTATTACACACACATTTGGATTGCAATGGCTAGTGAACTAGGAAACAACAAATAAATTTAAAATTTGATATTTAAAAGGTTCAAATCTATGCCTACAAAAGTGATCGAGTCAAGTCTACACTAGATTTGATCCAAGGTAGAAAATAATAGGTCTAGGCATCATGAATGTAAATATGAGGACTAGTGATGGGAGGGATTGAGATATGGGATCTCATGAGCTAATTTCATGCATAATTATTGTTGGTTTAAATAGGCATTTTACCTATCTAGTCCACTTATAGGTCATATTTACATGCTAAGTTTACTTAGGTCCTAGGAATCTTTCTAGAAGTCTTAGGTGTTATGTGATCTTATCTTATCTTATCATGTCATTTAATACTTATTCTCTTTGTCGTTTAATATTTGATGAGTTAGTTGTCTCATAACATAGGATTAAGACATTTGGCATGATCCTGTATAATCCTATGTCTCACCTTGACTATATAGCCAAAGGGTTCCCATTCAAGTAAATCATTCAATTCCATTTCATAACAATATTGAACATTGCAAATTGATCACATTTGATTTAATAGTATCTTGCACCCATTATTGCAAATTTATGCCCTTTTTCTCTCTCTTGTAGAATGTTATTTTTGGTTTTGCAGGTGATCCTAGAGGCTTGATTCCTTGAGTGACTCTAACATGGTATTAGAGTTTTAGATTTGCAAATCCCCTTCTCAAATATGAGGGTGATTTAATATTGAGTTTTTTTTGGGTGCATATTGGGGGAAAATAGACCTCACCATTGAGTCCAAAAGGCCCAAACACCCCTATTTTCATATAAAACACTTAATATTTGGGTGAAATATTTTTGGGCCATTCTTGGGGGTTTTATATTTTTAGTTAAAAAATCTTACAGTCATACAAAATCCTTACGATACAGATCTATATGATCCATATGCAGTCGTATGGGTCACATTCTATAGCGTTGAAAAGTTGGTGAATATTCTATGTCAAATTAGTATATTCTTTGCGGTATATTCATAAGTTTGTGTCAACATTATGCAAAAGGTACGATCCATCAATTAAAAAAGCAATTTTCTTATTATCTAAATTCCTCTTTGTTAATTTGACGTAAGAATTAAATGCCTGGTTTTCCATTTTATCCAATTTTGTGATTTTTGTAGCAAAAAGGTATTGAGGAGCTCTGCAATTCTATCCATGCACTTTTTTTAGATTCAACCCTAGGTATCTTTTATTCATATTTTCATTCTGATTGATCACTTGGGCATACTGACACTTGGAGAAGATTTGTCCTTTTGGGAAGGCTTCACTTTTAGTCTAGATCATATTGGGAAAATGTAATTTTAGTTTTAGGATCTCATTCAGAGATCTATTGTTGTATTTTTCCATCTTTGGTCCATCTTAGCTTGTAAAACTTTGGAAAGCAATTCTAGTATTAATCACACTACATATAAAGTTCCAAATCATAATTTTAGGGGCATTCCTAATTGAGTAATTTTTTTTATTTTTATTTTTTTGGTGGGGGGGTTCTCATGGTGCATTATTTTGATCTATTTACTAGTGCTATTCTTTTCCATGGATCATTCTAAGGTTCATTTGCTAACATTATACAACTATTCAACTTACCATCAACATGCATGAAGTTCTCTAATGAATCAAGGTCACTCTCTATATGTTGAGAATAAGGTACCTGAACCTAAAGATGATGATAAGAAGATAAAATGGATGATTGAACATACTAAAGCTCTTGGATGCTTTCATACCTTAATTTCTCAAAATTTATTGTTTCAAATTGAATCATGTAAGGATTCTCATGAAGCTTGGGACAAATTGAAAACATTGTATGGCACTACAAATGAAGTAAAAGGCTATCAATTTGATAATGAACTTATGAGACTTGATCCTACAAAATTTGACAACATCTAGGACTACATATTTAATGTTAATGATCTAAGGAGCAATTTAAAACATGTGGAATTGATAAAAATGACATTCAATTTGTCTATAATGCATTGAACAAACTTGGTTCTGATTATGCAACTTTTGTTTCTAGCTCTCATACTCATAGATTAACTATGGGATCTAAATATACTACAAATGTATTTGCAATTTTTTTTGAGATGTTAATTCATGAGCGATAAAAGATCCTTTCTATGGGTCTCATAAAGTCACCTAAATGTTAGGCATTGTTGGTTAGTCAGGTGAAAGAGTTAGAACATTCTGATAAGAAATCAAAGAATAATCCACATTCAGATCAAACACAAAATAAATTCTCTTCCAAAGATAAATAATCTAAGAAGGAGAATCCTACTTGTCCATATTGTAAGAAGCTTGGATGATGAAAATTCTTGTTATAAGAAGGATATTGATGAATTGAAACATCTTCTTAAAAAAAGTCACATTGATCGACCTTCTAGAAATTTTAAGTCAACTTCTTCAAAAAAATTTAATAAGAACAAAGGTCGTGCTAGTATAGTTACTACATCAAGTAGAAAAGGACAAGCTCTTTGTGCTTCTACAGGTTTTGGATCAAGGAGATGACTTCTATATTTAGGAGCATCTCACCATATGGCATCATTGCAGACTATCTTCTCTTCTTTTGAGCCTTGTTATATGTCTCCTATTTTGATGAGAAAAAATACATATATGAATGTAATTAGGAAGGGATCTATTGATATTGGGGAGGGAATTTTCAATGATGTTTTTGTGTACCTCATTTTTCAAACAATCTTATTTCCATCTATTAGATTACCCATGGTGGAGTGGGGAGGACTATGGAATTCACTCATGCTTCAGTTATCATTAGAGACTTGAAAAGTAGAGTCTAGATTATTTCTACTAGGATGGTTGATCATGTATCTTGGTTATACACCTTTGAAATTTTTTCTTCTGACGATGGCTTTGATCCTTTGACTGTTGATCACACTTCTAGTGTGGACCATGATTTTGAGGAGAATTTTAGCTACTTTAACTTGGGTGTTCTCACATGTGATCATGTTCTTGATCCTTGCATTCCATCTCCTCCATCTTCTATTTCATTTGATGATGCTTGTTTTGTCACAATTTTGGCCTCTTGTGGACATTGTAGTAGGATATACATCATCTTCCAGATATGGCTACATGGGATGAATGCTTGATGTTAGTTTTTTTGTTGAGTCCCACATTTTAGATTTGGGAGACACCATTGATTGCATATACATCTTCTCCTTGATGGAGATGATTCTTCTTTAATTTTTGTGAGGGAACACTCTGAAAAAGAGTAGTTTGAATATATAGTGGAAACTAATTTATTATTTTATAAGACCCAAGAATTATAGTATGTATTTAGTAAAATGGGTGGATTTACTTTCCAATAATACTTGGATCACTAAAGAAGATCTCTTGAACTTTACAAAATTGGACTTTTGTGAACCGGGAGGTTTAGAAACTTTAAAAGATGGTGAAGATAATTTAAGTTTCATTTAATTGATGGGTCCCTATTACCCATTGTAATGTTGGGAAAATATGGCATAAGGTACTATTGATACATTAATGATGGGGGCATGTGAGGGGGGGAGTTCATCCTCGCCAAGGGGGTTCGAGGGAAGTGCCTCCGAAAGGAAAATTTAATTTATATTTTATTATTGTAAATCTGGATCGTTCATCATTAAGTCTTAGATTTGACGACCACTATTTTTTAGCTTGAATTGCCCTAGAAGGCATCCCTATTTTATGAGGGCATTGTATTATGACTGTGTATTGTGATGTATTATGAGAGTCTGATAGTGGTCATGTTGCCTCTAGATCTCTAGTTGGTGATACTTCTATGAGAAGATTGATCTACAAGTATATTGTAATCTTTGTGATTTATGAATAATATATTGGGTGACTTTTGGAGTGTGGGATTTTTATCCCGAAAGGGTTTTCCCCGTGTAAATCACTATGTTGTGGTATACATGACAATTATGTTTTATTTATGTTTAAGTTTCTGTAACTGTTAAAGATCTATAAATTTTTGCATTATCCTCCTCTCAAGATTAGTGTAGGAAGTTGTTTCACTACCTTAGCTGCCTTACATGTAATGGCATAAATTTGCACCTAGAAAAATTTCCCATTAATTTACCCTTAACTTAGCTTTGCAAGTTTGATGTGTAAAAACCCACTGCCTTCATCCCACTTTTCCCATGTGTCCTCATCATTTTTTGTCAGTGGAGGAATTTTTGTCAAGGACGTGCATGCTATGTTGTCATCCTGAGAAGATTCTTGCATCTAGAATCTATAGAAGCATTACAATTCCTAGTTGGTCGCAAATGTAATGTTCCCTATCAACTCTTGACTGACAAAAAATGACTCTTTTCTTGCATTTTATCCATTCAAACTTCATTCTATCACACTCTTACATTCTCTAACTCATTCTTTCACTCTCAAACTCAATCTCTCTCATTCTAACACTTCTTGATCATTCTCGTAACTTTCTTGCTTCTCCATCACTCTTTCTTGCAGCTACCAGCTTCTCACTTTGCTCCTACAACATCTTTTTGCTTCAACACCATCGTCTATAAAGGTTTACAAATCTCTACCTCCTTGACATGGTGGTGTCATCTTTCTCCTTCATTTATCGACTTTGAGTGGTTATAGCAATGAAGGTGATATTGTGTCTTTTCATTTACTTGCATTATCATGTTGTAGAGTAACATTTAGGTTGTCATTGATCTCTACTCTGTTGTGTCATTTATATTCTCTCCTTTATCACTTTTCTCCATATCTTTGCATATTGTTTTTCCGTGGAGTTGGGAACACTGAAATGGGGGTCTAACTGAGGTAAACCTCAAAACACAACCCAAAATTTTTCATGTTTATTTATGTGTAGGTGCAGGTTTGCTTGCTTGGAGCTAGTTGAAGAACTAGTCCATACATGAGTTGGAATTCTTCTCCTTTCTTTGTCAAATTTTCATTAGATTAGTTTTATAGTATTCTTCTTGTTGTACTTCACATCTCTATATTTTCCTTTCAAACTATGAAACTAGAAAACTTGAGTTGTTAGTAGGCTCAGTGAGTTTTTGACTATCACCTGACCCTTTGTCTATATAGGATGATAGCACATCCTTGAGACTCTAGTGCGGTGTGCTAAAATCTAGATCTTGTGTTGTCATCCTCAGAAAGAGAGTTGTCTGATCTGTAGTCTGAGACCTTTGTAGTCAACTCACCCGACCCCCAAAAAATACCTATCATTAGCAAAAGGGAAAAAAAGTTTGCTTGCCCTTCCTTTTTAGTTTGTCCTTTCCTTTTCATTCTATTAATCAATCTAAGGTAGTTTAGGGTAGTTCATTCCCTTCAGCTCTCCTGTGACCTAGAGCCTTGGGGATGACGAATCCCCCTTCTCTACAATTTTGGTGAACCCGATGTGAAGTTCTTGTTTTCATTTCTTTGAGTTGGGGATCTTTCTCTTGTGTCTTGGGTGAATTATAGATTCATGTGTCGTGAAGCTTTATGAGCTTTACAATTCAGTCTAGTACAAACTCTGGGCAAGTGGTTAGAAGGAGTTTGCACCAAATCCTAGATCTCACTTCCCAAAAAAAATCTTAAAGAATTTAATTAATTTCTAGTCTTGTGGTAAAGTTTGGTGGAAGCCACAACTTTGTAATAAATCACACAAAATAAATACAATCAATCAAAGCAAATATTTTAACTTATCAAGGCCTAGATCTCACTTCCCAACAAAAACCTCTAAGATTTTTTTCTGATTTGTAGTCTTGGGATTGAATTAGATTTAATCCCTTTTCTTCTAACTTTCTAGAAACAAATCTAAATTCCTCCAAATAAGTACTATAAGTGGATCAATGATCCCTTGTTCAACCCTCCATAATTTGAGGAAAAAATGCTATTTGTTCCCTAGAAGAGAAATTTGTGAAAACCCTAAAATTATGTAATAGTTCCTTAAATTATAATCTAAATGGCCTAAAATATATGTTTTAACCTATTGAATATTTCCTTGAAAATCTATTTTAAAATTAGGTAAAAATTCACCAAAATAAGAGAGATATATGCTTCTCAAAATTACCTCTCAAATTATTAAAAGAATGCTTTATTTCTTGCCTTCATGATGCCAAGATCGTTCTATAATCCAAGTTTGTAATAAAAAATTACATAATAGAAGAATATAATAGGAAATATGATGCAAATACTTGGTAACAATATGCCACTTTGAGGGAGATACCTCCAATGGTCTCTAATAAGAACACAATATTTAAAATGATTATATTAACTAATATATACCTTCTATATATACCATATTTATGTCTTGGATGTCATCCAAGATGACTTAAACACCTATATAAGACTATATTAATGATTATATGAATGTCTTGATTTTATGAAAAGTTTAAGCATCCCTTTTTAGCCCCTATATATATATATATATATATATATATCAAAGCAAATGCCATTAAAATAATTGTAGAAAAATAACAAGCTTGCACTTAAGTATTATGATCCTTATTTAAGGTGTTGTAGAGGATTGGAAATTTAGTATACAAGTTTGGGCTACCTATATCAACAAAAATACATCCACTATTCCATGGTTCATGCTTGAAGAAGGCTATTGGACACACAATTGCAACACATACTAAGTTATTTGACCTTGATGAGGAGGGAGAAACAATTTTAGAATATGAAGAAATTCTTCAAACTTGCATTAAAAGGATACGAATAAGGGATTTATAAGGACAAAGGTCATGCTAGTATAGTTACTACATCAAGTAGAAAAGGACAAGCTCTTTGTGCTTCTACAGGTTTTGGATCAAGGAGACGACTTCTATATTTAGGAGCATCTCACCATTTGGCATCATCGCAGTCTATATTCTCTTCTTTTGAGCCTTGTTATATGTCTCCCATTTTGATGGGAAAAAATACATACATGAATGTAATTAGGAAGGGATCTATTGATATTTTGGAGGGAACTTTCAATGATATTTTTTGTGTACCTCATTTTTCAAAAAATCTTATTTCCATCTATTAGATTTACCCATGGTGGAGCGGGGAGGACTATGGAATTCACTCATGATTTAGTTGTCATTAGAGATTTGAAGAGTAGAGTCTAGATTATTTCTACTAGGATGGTTGATCATGTATCTTGGTTATACACCTTTGCAATTTTTTCTTCTAATGATGGCTTTGATCCTTCGACTATTGATCACATTTCTAGTGTGGACCATGATTTTGAGGAAAATTTCAGCTACTTGAACTTGGGTGTTTTCACTTGTGATCATGTTCTTGATCCTTGCATTCCATCTCCTCCATCTTCTATTTCATTTGGTGATGCTTGTTTTGTCACAATTTTGGCCTCTTGTGGACATTGTAGTAGGATATACATCATCTTCCAGATATGGCTACATGGGATGAATACTTGATGTTAGTTTTTTTATTGAGTCCTACATTTTAGATTTGGGAGACACCATTGATTGCATATACATCTTCTCCTTGATGGAGAAGATTATTCTTCAGCTTTTGTGAGGGAACACTCTAAAAAAGTGTAGTTTGAATATATAGTGGAAACTAATTTATTATTTTTATAAGACCCAAGAATTATAGTATGTATTTAGTAAAATGGGTTGATTTACTTTCCAATAATACTTGGGTCACTAAAGAAGATCCCTTGAACTTTACAAAATTGGACTCTTGTGAACCAGGAGGTTTAGAAACTTTAAAAGATGGTGAAGATAATTTAAATTTCATTTAATTGATGGGTCCCTATTACCCATTGTAATGTTGGGAAAATATGTCTCAACCTTGCAATTGCATAAGGTATTGACCTGCAGTAATGATGAGAGCGTCGGTGGAAGTCGCATCCTGCATAAAAGGGGGTCTGAGGACAATACCCAAAAAGAGAATTCCATTACCTATTTTATTATTATAGGAAATCTGGACGTTCCTTCCAAACTAGGTCTTAGATTTATTGACCCCAGTATATTTCAGCTTGGGCTTACTAGGAAACCCTATTTTATAGAAGGAGATTGTATTGTATGACACATGTGTGAAGTGTATTTTGAAGTTTTTGATGAGTAGTCGTGTTGCTTACCTCTAGATCTCACGGTTGGTGATACTTCTATGAGAAGATTGATCTAAAAAGTACTCTGTATTGTAATCTTTTTTGATTATGAATAACCTCAATTGGTGAGGCTTTTTGGAGATTAATGTGGATTTTCTCCCCAAAAGGGTTTCCCCATGCAATCACCTGCCTCTTGTGCCGTTGCTTTTGTTGCTGGGACTTTCTATGAAAAAAAAAAAGCATTGCAAAGATTCTGCAAGGTTTGCATTCCTCCTCACTCTCGGGATGGGAGTGCTGGGACACGGCGCGGCACCGCGCAGTGGCGTAGGGTGCTTTTCGCTTTCGCGGGAAGACCATTACACACCGCCACGCCAGCTTTGTTTGGTTCCAGGCCGACCAGCAAAATCCGTAGCCTTCAGCTCCTGGGCATTTTCCCAGCGTATTCCCCATCATTTTGTGTCAGTGGAGGAATTTTTGTTAAGGACATGCACATTGCGTTGTCATTCTAACAAGATTCTTAGGTCTAGAATCTATAGAAGCATTACAATTCATAGTTGGTCATGAATGTAATGTTCCTTATCAACTCTTAACTGACAAAAAATGACTCTTTGCCTCCATTTTATCCATTCAAACTTCATTCTATCACACTCTTACATTCTCTAACTCATTCTTTCACTCTCAAGCTCAATCTCTCATATTCTAACACGTCTTGATCATTTTCGCAGCATTCTTGCTTCTCCATCACTCTTTCTTCCAACTACTAGCTTCTCACTTTGCTCCTACAACATCTTTTTGCTTCAACACCATCATCTTTAAAGGTTTACAAATCTCTACCTCCTTGACATGGTGGTGTCATATTTCTCCTTCCTCTATCGGCCTTGAGTGCTTATAGTAGTGAAGGTGATATTGTGTCTTTTCATTTACTTGCATTATCATCTTGTAGAGTAGCATTTATGTTGTCATTGCTCTCTACTTTATTGTGTCATTGCTATTCTCTCCTTTATCTCTTTTCTCCATATCTTTGCATATTAGTTGTCTGTGGAGGTGGGAACACCAAAATGGGGGTCTAACTGAGGTAGACCTCAAAGCACAACCCAACATTTTTCATGTTTATGTATGTGTAGGTGCAAGTTCACTCACTTGGAGCTAGCTGGAGAACTGGACCATACATGAGTTGGAATTCTTCTCCTTTCTTTGTCAATTTGTCATTAGAGTAGTTTTATAGTATTCTTCTTATTGTACTTCACATCTCTATATTTTCCTTTCAAATTGTGAAACTAGAAAACTCAGGTTGTTAGTAGGCTTAGTGAGTTTTTAACTGTCACCTAACCCTCTATCTGTACAGGATGATAGCACATTCTTGAGACTCCAATGTTGTGTACTGAAATTTGGATCTTGTGTTGTAATCCTTAGACAAAGAGCTATCTGATTTGTAGTCTGAGACCTTTGCAGTCGGCTCTCCCGACCCCTAGAAAATACCTATCATTAGCAAAAGGGAAACAAAGTTTTCTTTCCCTTCCTTTTTAGTTTGTCATTTCCTTTTTCAATCTATTAGTCAATTTGAGGTAGTTTAGGGTAGTTCATTCCCTTCAACTCTCCCGTGACCTGGAGCCTTGGGGGTGACGAATCCCCCTTCTCTACATTTTTGGTGAACCCGACGTGAAGTTCTTGTTTTCATTTATTTGAGTCGAGGATCTTTCTCCCATGTCTTGGGTGCATTATAGATTCATGTGTCATGAAGCTTTATGAGCTTTACGACTCAGTCTACAACCTCTAGGCACATGGTTAGGAGTTTGCACCAAATCCTATATCTCACTTCCCAAAAAAAATCTTAAAGAATTTAATTAATTTCTAGTCTTGTGGTAAAGTTCGGTGGAAGCCACAACTTTGTAATAAATCACACAAAATAAATCTCACTTCCCAACAAAAACCTCTAAGATTTTCTTTTGATTTGTAGTCTTGGGATTAAATTAGATTTAATCTTTTTTTTCTAACTTTCTAGAAACAAATCTAAATTCCTCCAAATAAGTACTATAAGTGGATCAATGATCCCTTGTTCAACCCTCCATAATTTGAGGAAAAAATGTTATTTTTTCCCTAGAAGAAAAATTGTGAAAACCCTAAAAATATGTAATAGTTCCTTAAATTATAATCTAAATGGCCTAAAATATATGTTTTAACCTATTGAATATTTCCTTGAAAATCTATTTTAAAATTAGGTAAAAATTCACCAAAATAAGAGAGATATATGCTTCTCAAAATTACCTCTCAAATTATAATTTTTTTTTTCTTGCCTTCATGATGCAAATACTTGGTAACAATATGCCACTTTGAGGGGGATACCTCCAATAGTCTCTAATAAGAACACAATATTTAAAATGATTATAATAACTAATATAAGCCTTCTATATATACCATATTTAGGTCTTGGATGCAATCCAAGATGACTTAAATACCTATATAAGACTATATTAATGATTATATGAATGTCTTGATTCTATGAAAAGTTTAAGCATCCCTTTTTAGCCCATATATATATATATATATATACAACTATATTATAGAAGCAAATGCCATTAAAATAATTGTAGAAAAACAACAAGCTTGCACTAAAGTATCATGATCCTTATTTAAGGTGTTGTAGAGGATTGGAAATTTAGTATACAAGTTTGAGTTACCTATATCAACAAAAATACATCCACTATTCCATGGTCCATGCTTGAAGAAGGTTATTGGACAAACAATTGCAACACATACTAAGTTATTTGACCTTGATGAGGAGGGAGAAATAATTTTAGAATATGAGGAAATTCTTCAAACATGCATTAAGAGGATACAAATAAAGGATTTATAATAGAGTATTTGATCAAATGGAAGAACTCTCCATTCAAAGATACAAAGCGAGAAAATAAGGATTTTGTGCAAAAGCTTCCACAATTGAGCACTATTGAGGACAACACTTCTTTGGAGAGGGGGGAATATGCTCAATTATTAGTCCTATAGTGTGCATAAGGTTTTTGATTATTTATATCGTGGATACCTTAAATATTAATTGAATTATATGATCATTATATAGTCTTATATGAGTATTTAATTTTGTATAACTATCATCCAAGGAATAAGTATAGTATATATAGGAGCTAGTGGTTAGTTTATGATCATCATATTGCAAAGTGTGCTCTTATTGGAGTATTTTAGAGGTTTTCCCCTTAAATTGGCTTATTATTCTTGAGTATTACAATTATTTATCACATATTTTCTATTATATCCTTATCTTGTGCAAGTCATTTAATTACAATGTGCTTCTTCACCATACTAATTCTAGAACCATACTATAATATGGATCTAAGATTTGAGTGCCTAGCTTAGGAACTATAGGATGTGAACATATCAAAAGGGTTTGAGCCATCATGATTTGAGATTATATTAATTTAGAATTCATGATTCTATTGTGTATTATCTAGTGTGAATTTCTCATGTAATATCTTAAACCAAAGATTTTCTTCAGTCTCACTTTATACCTTTGCATACTTAATCATGTAGGTGATTTATCTATTGGTTAAGATAAATATCATCTATGGAGGAATGACTCACTTATTGATAATATTGATAGTCTGTGGTAAGTGTGATTTATTAGTGATATACTACTATGTTGAATAATCGACTCACTATATTTAAAGTGTCTAGATTCCCCTCTCGTCTTCCTCCATCAAGATTGTGATCAATAAAATTATTAGAGAATAAATTTACTAACAATATATTTATATTAGATATGCCTCATCTTGAAATCCTCTTAGCCCCAAGCATGATTTCTAATTTGGGAATTTCTCAAATTATGTAAAGATCAATATCCAACTTAATAAGTTGGAAAAATGAAACCCTAAGATTTCACCTTAGGATTTCAAAAGGGATTTTCCATGGGTGCCTATCATTAAAATTGGATTGAGGGGATATGAGATTGACTTACAACCTAAAAGGTGAATCAATCGACCCCTGCAAAATCTAAATTGGAATGCTTTGAATTGGATTTTGTATGAAATGCAATGATGTAACTAACTAATGATGAAAATACACTACTCTGATGTAAAAACAACAAATCTGGAAAGTCATAGAAAAATTTAATGTTCAAAAATAGACTGAGAAGACTTGTGTGCACGTACCATATAAATTTGGAGTTTAATTTATAGGACTAAGTCACCCAAAACACCTATGTTTGATTAACTCAATTTGAAATGTTTCTTCACAATCCTTGAGAGTCTGATCAAAGGATTCTTCTTTCCCGATTCCATTGTTGAATATTCATTGGATGTTGAGATAACTGATTTTTTGTATCTTGTCAAGTTGTAGGGTTTGAATGTAGCTATGGATAAATGGTCTTCAATCTTCCTCCAATCTTCTTCAAATATGTAACCTACACATTCAAAGAGAGAGGAAGGGTTATGCTATATAAGGGCTCTCCTTAGTCAAACCCCATGTTGGTGTTTCCACCTCCACAATGGAAAATTTGATAAAAGAGAGCTTATCCTTTTGAGGGATAGAGGCTAAATGGCAAATGAATGATGAATTAAAAATAGACTGCAATTCACCACTCAAATTTGATTTCTTTGAAGGACTAAAGTCATGCACATCTCCTTAA